>JASAMY010000605.1:0-36396 GCA_030248085.1 Paralinhomoeus sp. GSCO2_6 | reverse complement strand
CCCCTCTGTCAGCAAATCCTAGATCCGCCAGTGCATAGGGGTAGACTGCACTTTGGATGCCTTGCATGTGCAATGTGCATGTGCACGTACATGATACTACAATACACCGTGGTGGTCTAGTAAGTTTCACAAGGAGAATGAACCACGATATTCCAAGCTGAAAAGGGCAACCTCGTCAGGGCGTCGTTCACAAATGTTGCGAGCATCCTCGAGTGGGCGAGACTGAACTTCTGTCGTCTTGGATCAAAGTAGTCAAACTGACGATGCTAAATTCAATGAAAGCTATGTTACGTCTTTTTGTGGCAACGGCTATTTTAGCAGAAGCGGATAAAGAGAAGACCATTTTTGACTGATTCAAGAAACGAACTACATAGGTATGCTAGTCTGAGAGGAATGACTGGATTCAATTAGAAACAAAATGTCTAAAATCTACTTTTTGTTCATTCGAGAATCGATAAACAAAGGCTAGTCGAAACAGAATAATTAACCAACCGTGTCGAGCGTAAAAGAATTCAAGCGTGCAAACGTGGCGCCATGCTGATTCAACACAAACTGTTGACGACATTTCTGCAGCAATATTTGCAGTGCCAATAATTCCAATTCGCCATCCGTAACACGCTGACTACAGACGCATTGAACGCGCCTCGCCGTCACAAGTTCGATACTCTGCAGCATTTCGATTCGCAGCGCATACGCCTGGGGGCACATTGATTCCCACATCACAACACCAACCAACCAGCTCATTGCCGAAGTAGTAGGGCAGTGTGACACTCATCTCGCAAGCCTCCAAAAGCCAGATGGCGTCGTTTTTAAGAACGTTGAAAGCGAAAAACGCTGCAGTCCCTCTCAGTGCCGCGATTTCTCGCAGCGAGAGGCTTGCCACCACTTCTTCCAACACTTTTCTGGGAAGACAGTCCAATTTGAAGCAATCACGTTGGGAATAACTTGTTGCCTTTTGCAATTTCCGAAAAGATGTTCCCATTGCGTGGAATTTTGCAGGGACTACGTAGCACTTTCAATGGTGCAAAACAAGAATTTGGAGACGCGAAGGTTCCTATGGGCTAGAACGCAGCGATGGGATGACGAAACTGGAATGACAATGGAATCCTGTGTACTGAGTAAAGCCAGATTCAGTGTGCCAGTGTGCCTCTTTTATTAAAACTGATGCCTTATCAATGTTTACGAATAGGCCTAGGCTTAATAATATGCTTTTCCTTGCTGAGGCTCAGGCTTATGCATTGCTTTGGCTTAGGCTTAGGCATTGCTCAGGCTCAGGCTTAGGCCTTGCTTAGACTGCTAGCACTACTTCTGTGCAAAATATGAGATTTATTTTTTATTTATTTGGCTTTACTCGTCCCAAACGTCACAAGTGAATGCAGAGAAATAAAATGACGACGAAAAAGTGCATAGTATCAACGCGAAGTAAGCGAAGCATGGAAAGAAAAACGACAGAACGAAACGCAAACTCACGAAATTCACCTTGCTTATTTATATATAGATCACCACGAGGTGACTAAAGAAATAAATACGAAGTTGCTCTGAGACAATATCGATATATCATGTATGCATATGCACGTCTTACAGTATGCTATGGGATACGAGTGGGATCACCAGGATCCTTGGTTACCTCCCCCCAATTCTCTTAGTTTCTTAGATTCTCTTAGTTTTAAGCCCTGCTTTGGCTTAGGCTCACGGTTTTGCTGAGGCTTTGGCTTAAGTTTTTTCTCAGGGTTGGGCTCACGCTTTCACCAGCACATGGGCACACTGAACTTGAATTTTCTGTATACTAAACAAAAAATTCTTGCGCGTCGGGCCGACACGCCAATGTGTTACAAGTGTTACGAGGGTTATAAAGGGTACGGTGAAATTTGCAAATTTAGATACAGCTGTTTTTCGTTTGCTCGGAATCGCTTTGTTCTGTTAATTTGATGGTCGTTTTGAAATGCAAGAATCGATCAGTAGCTGTTAGAAAATGAAGCAGAAGCCAGCGCGTACCGCCTGAACTCTGGGAGCGAGACGACGTGCAGAGTATTATGGATAGCTTGTGACAGCGCGACGGAGCGCAGAACCAGAACCTGTGAACACGTCGACTGCAGATAAAGCGCCGCGAATCGTGAATCAGAAGCGCGAACTGAATAGATGCAGTTCAATTCTAACAATTCTAAAGTTCCGTATCGTACTGACTCCTTAGTCGTTATTACATCGCTATTATTGGGCACTATTATTGGTCCACCGTAGTCGAATTCAAATTATTGGGGTCTCATAGCGAATGCAAGCTTGCCAGTAGACTCAGACTCAGACTTTGGGGTATCCTTGGCGCATCCTTGGCGTATCGGCACATTTGGCGTATTCGCTTTGGCGTATCGGCCCGGAACGAAATCTTGGCACCACAAAATCAACAGTAATGCGTCGAATAGTGGTACAACGAGCGTTGTGTTGCAAGCGTTAAAACAAAAACGTTGAATGACAGGTACTGCTTTTCAAAATTACGTTGCCAGTGTGCTAAAAAATTTACTCCCATGAAATCGACTCCCCAAGGGAAGCGATATTTTAAAAAATACACTCCCGCCGAGCAAATATGTTATGAAATTTACTCCCCACCTAAGAATCGACTCCCCCTGTGTAGCCACGCCATAGTCTCCATTGCAATACTTCTGGCAACCGAATGAGCTTCACTTCTTCAACTTGAACAGTTCGCCTCCAGGAACCTTGTTGTAGGCGACGCCAACGGTCGGCGATCCCAACTATCCAACTGAGCCCTTGTGCTTGTAAAGGTCGTCAGCAGAGGACGTCACAGTTGCCTACTTGCGCTTGTCCGTAGAAATGGACCATAGACCAAGCCACCACTGGAAGTCCACCGTCAGGAGCTTGTCGGCATAGAGGCGGACCGGACGGGGAGGAGCCGAGTCTGGAAGAGCCGGTCATTCACCTTGGGCGCCTTGTTGTTAACGACGGCGACGTGGGCCTGAGGTCGACCGGCGACCTCACTGCGCTGCTCCACATTCAGCAGGCCCGTCTGGCCCTAGAGCTTGAACGTGTCCGGTAGGCCACAGCTGTGACGTCTTTACGCGCAGACTTTACACGCGGAAAAGCACTGAAAGGAAGGGTAAACCCCTCTCCAACCGCCCAGTTACATGCATGGCGGAGATACAACGGAATTGGTACGCACCTGCAGCTTGAAGGTCCCTTGAAGCTCAGCTTGAAGCTTGAAGCGTCATGTTCGCGTACGCCATAACCACCTGCTTGTTGTATATACGCTGCTCTGAAGCACATTACGCCACATCACGCACGAGTTGGATGACGACCAGTCTAGTGCGCGCTGCCCACGGTGTACTTTGCGCTCATAAAATAGTGTAGTGACAGTAGCAGAGTGTAGTCGGAGTGAGAAACCATTAGAAAGCGAATGCGCTGTTGCCCAGTAGAATTCGCGAAACTGCGATGCGAAGCCGATTCTGTGCGTGCGCAGGCAGAGTCTACCGCTACCCCCAAAACGTTCGAACTTGGGGTTCTGGAAGGAAACGGACAAAGTGTACATTCAGTCACCGATAAACTACGTGTCTTGAAATCGCAGAGTCTGTACCTCATAATAAAGTTCAGTGTCACGCGGCCACGGCAAAAGGGGGTCGAGCCTCGTCTCTCGAGGTGTCACCCTTGTCGACCCCGCTACTGTAGGAGTGGGATTCGCTATCACACACACTATTTAAACATTTTGCGGTTTCTGACAGTCAATGCTCGGGAGTGGACGCTAACGTATGTAGAAGATACTTATTCCGGATACGAAAGGTATTTGTCGGGCCTGCCTTGATACTTCTCGGTTCTGGGTACCACTCCGACTTCTATGAGGCTGTAGCACATCGCGAGCACCGCCTCCTGCCACGGGCGACACTCCTTCAGGCCGAGAAAGTCAATTCTCTAAAAATTGATCCACATTGAATCTCCAGAACCACAACGGGTCTCCCAGGTACAGGAGGGTGTTTTTTTTTTAATTCTGCCCACCTGGGATTTTGAATAACTGCCACGTCTGAAGGGCGATGGCTTTAATATTTTGTGCAGATATAAACAAAGGTTTAGGAAAGGAGATTGCGATGTTTTAGGGAATTTGATAGACCACAGCACATATTGAAAAGTTGACGAAAAATTGGCGAATGGCGCAGTGGGAATTGAACCCACGTCTCTGGATTACCGGTCCAGTGTGCTAACCGCTACACCACACGCGCACGCCAACTCCAATATGACGACTGTTGAAAGTTTGTGCCTGTTTTGGGGGGAGAATCGATGTCTCTATCGCGCTGTATTTGTGCGCCGCTCAACCCAGTGTGATAACAGGAATGCACGCTGCTGACTCAACCCTATGGCAAACCATTCTCGAAGTTTCATCAAATTTCGTCCAACGATGCAAGCATTCTATTGAAGAGTTATGGCGTCATTGCGTGGTGTCGCCCAGCGAAGGAAATTCGTCACGGTGTGCAATGAGCTATAGTGTGCGATGCTGCTGCGCCTTGCAGTGTTGTTGTGAAAGCCATAACGAGTGACGCACTCCCTTCCCTGAGCGACAGGGCACAACGACACCATCAGAATGGCTTGCCATACGGTTGAGTCAACACGCATCCTCCTTGTCTCACTGGGTTGAGGCGCGCACGAATACAACGCCACAGAAATATCGATTTCTTCCAAAAACTGGCACAAGCTTTCAACAGTCACCACTTGCGCTGTGGTCTATCAAATTTCCTAAAAGTTCGCAGTTTGTGTAGTGCCCTAATGTGTGTGTGTGTGTGAGTGCTGCGTGCGTTCGTGCATGCTTGCATGTGTATGTGAGTGAGTGCGTACATGCGAGCGTGAGTGCGTGCATGCGTGTGCATGGGGCCAGTTTCAGTTGCCACAATTTTCGCTGCACATTTCCTTCCATTGTGAGCGAACACAAAAAACGGTGAATATGTGACTTGTTGCTGCGTTTGGTTCGGATTTTATACATGGTTTGTTCAAGCTGAAGTTGATCAGCTGTAATGCAAAAGTGGCTAGAAATCAGTGGGGAATGCCTTAATGCCACTCCTTTTCAAACTGGACTTCAACACAAGAGAAGAGCGTCACATATTCGCCTTTTTTGCAGCCACCTGCAAATTTTTCCTTAATCAGGGTGTACGCGTCAGCGTTTCCTAAAGCCACTCCTTTCCTAAACCTTTGTTTATATCCCCACAATATATTAAAGCAATCGCCCTTTGGACGCGATGGTTATTCAAAATCCCATGTGGGCAGAATAAAAAACACCCTGTACATACACACCTCTCTGTCGTTCGTTCCCATTTTGTTGCCGATCACCTTGTGGGCTCCTCTGTACGTCGACGAGAAAACGCCGATGAAAAACGCAGCCGTCTGCAGCAGCCAGGTGGGCAGAGTTCGAGTGGTCGTGTTGTATCCTGTAACAGTTCACCACTGTCATCATAGGCTAATTCTCGCCCGCATTTGTCACGCTACGATTACGCTAGCGTCGTCACATTTAAAGTTTACTGTTCAAAAATATCGCGAATCTCCTTTCCGTCCGTACATGTATGTATGTATACGTTCGTAGCACTCTCCGCGTTGATACGCCCTAAAAAAATATGTGACCGGCGACTTACCCCGTAAACTTTATAATTGCGACCATAATCATAATTGTAAACTTACTATACCTTAGGTATGTACTATGGCAAAGCGAACACCTACACATACAGGGTAGGTCATTTATCTGTCGTCGGTTGCATTTCGCTTTACCTTCAACGTTTTGCATAAAAAATCTGTTTGATATTTTTGGAACAAGTCAGGTACATGTAGAGAATTTAATTCCTGAAAAAAACTAATAAAATTGGCCCACTACATGGCGAATAATGCACTTCAATATGACCGAAGTCGCTTTCTACCAATTTGAATGGCGATCGATGAGCCAGCAAGGTAGTTGCCTCATTTTAGCCGCCATTTCGCCAAAAGCAGCTCAAATTTCCTGCATTGGGTCTGAAACGTCGGGCTGGCCTTGGTGGGAGTGAATGACGTTCCGCTCTACAGTTCTAATGAACAGGCTGCTATGCCTAACAAGACAGTTACCGCAAAGAAATTAAGCAGTTTCTATGAAAAACTTTTGACAGCTGGTGCTGTAGTGGACCAATTTTCTCAATTTTTGCAGGGATGAAACCATACCTGTAACTGGGGGGTTGGGGGGGGGGGGTGGTGGGGGTTGGGGCCCCGCAGAATTTTTCAACTCCCCCAACCCTCCCCCCAGAATTCCCCCCCCCACTCTTCCAGAGGTATGGATAAAACTCTCTACATGTACCTATGTGTACCTGGTCCTAAAATATCAAACAGATTCGATGCAAAACGCTGAAGTTATAGCAAAATGAAACCGATGATAGATCAATGGCCCACCCTGTACATTCTTATACCGAGTGCCACTAGCAATTCTCACTCACCCTGTGGCTTGAATTCTTCGGCGACGAGTTTGCCCATATCCGAGTAGGTGACGCCTTCACGCGTCGAGCTCAAGAGGATGCGGTGCCCTGCCGCCCGTGGAGCGGTGATGGCGAGCACGTGCGCCTTGGCCACGTCCCTGACGTCGATCAGGGGCATGCGCTGGCGCATCAGCACGCCCTTGCCCAGGAGCATCTCTTGGAAATGCTGTTCAAGCGTGTTCAGCGTCGAAACAGAGACAGCAGCAACAAGGACACACAAACACCTCAACGGAGCCGGTGACGCGCTTGAGTAGGACGGGACCTGCGATGAGCGCCGGCAGTATGGAGACCATCTCCAGCGCCCGGCCCTCTGCCCGGAGCCTCTCCACGAACTCCCAAGCCGCCTTCTCGGCCAGGTGCTTCGACTTGGGGTAGGCGCCACCGAAGTCGGGATCCGACCAGTCCGATTCGTCAAAGTCGTCCTTCTCCAGACCTGGCAAAGACGATGTCGCGCTTGTTGGAGTAGGGGCAACACACTACGAGGCCGACAATGGCCCATGTGGCATGTATAGCATACCCATGTCCATGGCGCCTTCCTGTCTAGGTGCCGCAAAATTAGCCACACACCTTTGGAAGAACGCCATCCGTACAGGTAATCTAGGGCAGCGATGGCAGGTCCATCGATGTGGTCCATCGATTTTAGTGAATCCATCAAGAATCCAACCCGGAAGCGTGCTCGCAAGAGTCCGACTCTCTACTACTAGGCCTTCCGCTGCCGTAGTCATAGCCAAAGCGGGTTCGTCCAGTGCGCGCTGGAGGCCGAGGGAAGCGCCAGCTAGTGGTTGGAGGGAGCCTCACGAAAGACGGCGATGAGGGAGCCGCAGTAGACGAGTCGCTCGACGAGCGGCTCCTTCTGGATGGCCTTGAGCACGCGCAGGGTGCCGTCCACGGCCGGCCTGACCATCTCCTCCTCACTGGGCGTCTCCTCCACGGGACTCGCGACGTGCAGCACGAAGCGACAGCCACGAACCGCTCTGTGATTATTGTACCAGTGGCTGGGAGTCTACTGGATAAGTAAACACGCCCTGCGGAACGTGTAGGTTTGTGGGTACCCAGGAAAAACAACTGGCGTTGGAGCATGTGGGTAGGGAAAGAATCTTCACAGTTATAAGCACAGGGGAAAACAACTGGTAAAGCACGCACGTGACACTGGGTACGCAATGCTACACATTGTAGTGTCGCACACGCGGCGCGCCATCCACCCGACACCCCCCCCCCCTCCACACGCCGCACGTACGCATGCACGCAGCCAGCATTTGGCGCGGGTTTGCAGGGCGATACCACTCTCTAGAGGTTGGAGGGGAAACGGCCGAGGGTGCCATCTGAGCTGTTTGTACACTAAGAACGAGGACTTGTTGCAAAATCAACTCCACTGAGCCACCGTTTCCCATCTAACCTACATGTACCTACTCTTCCCGATGTTCACACGTCGTGACGTCAACCTACTCGTCCCATCCATTGTCCTTGCTCAGATCCGCCTCAACCAGTTGTAACCGGTCCAGACCGGTCTTGTTCAACTCCAAGACTGGCCGGTTCTTCTCCGCATTTCTCGCGTCCCTGACCGTGCCTCTGACAGTGTAGCCCAAGTCGAGCAGTTGCTTTATGCAGTGGCTCGCCACAAATCCTGTGGCGCCAGTCACAAGAACTGTGGTGTCTGTAATCAATGAAATTTGAGTTCACAAAGCCACAAAGCACTTTTTGGAAACATTAGGTACCATGTAGGAATGAATACAACACAATGATCATAATACTAATTATTATTATCATGATCATAATAATCATGATCATCTCACCTTCCATCTTATGGGGCTACTGGTTCAAATATCTGTCTAAGTAATAAAACTCAAACTTTGACAAATACTGGGCCAGTATCCAAACCCAAGTCTGAGTCTTTGTTTCTTCACTGTACCATGGAGTGGATACTGGTACCCATTCACATCCTATAAACAAGTATGTAGCGATTCTTTAACTGTGTTTAGCATGCTCTTTATGTCCAAGCAACATTTTCGAGATGCATACAAAGATAACGAAACCGCTACACACGACAGTGGCTGCTTACATTGAATCAGCAAAACAGCTTTGAGAAGTGCTGATAAGGTCGATGCCAACCATTGAACCAGAAACGCTATACAAATTTATACATTAATGACCCCTTCGAGTTAGTTAGCCACCACTCCCCCCACCCCTAAAAATAGCTCCCTTCCTAATTGAGCCACCATCTGAAGGCAAATGTTTTCAGTGTCTGGGAGTCCTGTAGGCGTGTAATGTGGGTGTATGTACGTGTATGTGATGTGTGCGTGAGAGTGTGTGAGAGTGTAACCAATGAGTGTGTGTGCAGCGTCTTTTTTCGCTTAAAAAAACCGCCAAGCACTTCACACCTTACAATTAGCTCCGCTCCCATGGCCCCAAATGAAACCCGAATTATACCCAGGTAACCCAGAAAGCTAATTATAGGGCTCACAGTAGTCAGTTCTAGTTAGCCATAACTAGGTAAGTTAACTTAGTGTAGTGACCTGTTGTGTTGTTGTTGTGAACACTGCTCCCAACCACTCCAGAAGTGCCACATGTAGGGGGAGGGGGAGGGGGCGTTTGATGGTGTCAAAAGGAGTTCTACTGGAGCATCATCTATGGTAAACAAAAAGCAGATGGTTAATGTAACACACACACCATTTGATACGGCCACTAATAATGCACATCTTTCTTAGAAAATCAAGCAAAGAGAAGTGTAGCTGATGAAGAAGCTGTCAGCAACGGGGCAGGCAGCTGGCAGGACGGCGGCTTTGCTGGCGTCGATGTCGGCACAGCGGACGAGGGACGTCCCGGACGTCGCCTCCGTCGGCTCTCACGCACGCACACTCGACCGCACTTACGCCCCAAACCCCTCCCCCAAAGCTCCTCCCCTTCCCCTGCCGACGCGGCTTCGATTCCGACCCGAGTTCGCTTCGGCTCTGACCCGCGCCAGTGTCGCGCCACGCTACAATGTAGGGCGCCGACACCTTCCTCCTCCACTCTATTCCCTTCCTTTGCGACGCCTAGCCACGCTCCGAAGCCCAAAGGGGCGACAACAGTCGGCAGCGCGCTTCACAAAAAACTCTCAAAAAGGCGCGGCGCACAAACCAAGAAAACAGCGAGAGTGAAGAACGACGGGAAGAGGCCGTTCTCACGGGCGAGCAAGGGGGGGGGAGAGACGAATGGACGGAGGCCTGTACACACAAAGTACGACAGACGTCCGCAAGGGGGGGAAGGGGGGTGGGAAGCCTTCACACACAAAGTGCGCTGATCGTCCGCTGCCTCGCTACCTGGCTGGCCCGCTGCCACGAGCGACGCACAGGCAGACACACAGGGGCGACGCACACACAGTGACGATGAAGACTACACGGGGGTGGCGGGGAAGAAGAGGGGTGCAAAGACTCATGGTCTTTGTTGGTCACACCCATTGTTTGAGTTAGGCCATCCATTGATGCCACATGCTCCTCAGGGATACACGCTATTCAGACTACCCCCCCCCCTTACTTTTGGTCTGAAGCTGAAGACTACTGCACAAAATGAGATTTACCAACACCCCCATCCGACTAGAGGTGCTGCAAATTTCAATTTCAAGAGCCCCGAAACAAGAATTTGCTCGGTCAGATGGAAATTTCGTAATTTCAAAATATGGTACTCGCTAATTTACTTGATCGTTTTAGGCATTTCAGCTTCACCCAGTGGAAGTGGTGTTCATTTAGCCGTCACTTTTCCTGTTATTCACTAGAGGTGTTGCAAATTAGAACGTGAAACAACAAACTTGTCACCCTCTTGAAGAATGCTTTGCTGGTTCGAATTTTAATGGTCGTGCATTAGCTGGCCTAACTGCGTTGATTTTCCAAAATGCATAACCTATTTTTTGGTGTGGATTTGCCTTTGGGGTAATTCTGCTACTAACATACAGGGTGGGCTAGCCTCGACTCCACCTCTTTGTTCAAGTTTATCTCCGGGGTGGATGAAGGGATTTTGATGAAATTTTAAACACATGTAGCAGTCAATCTAACTTAGACTTCCACCAAGTTTCAGCTAGATCTATTACGTTGTGCAGAAGTTATGCACGAAACAATTTAAAAACCTGTGTTTTCAAAGAACTGTAGTGTTTTTTGAAACAAAACATTTTTTGCGCAGGTATATCGCAGGCAAAAAATTTTTGGAACAAAACGTTTACATTTTACTACGATTTTACAAAGTTCAATCAAGCTGAAGTTATTCGTCGATTCAAAGTTGAGTTCTAACGACAAAAGCGCCAGCACTGAACACTGTCTCAGCGACCGTGAGACTGGCGCAGTTGCTAATCGCCCTCATTCGATGCCAAAGCCAGCCAGGACTGCATCAACGAATGAACGCGTTTTGCGTGCGATTGAGAAATCGCAAGAGCAGTCGACACAAAGCCAGTCACCAAGAGAATGTACATATTTTGTCGTATACGTTTCGTGCGTAACTTTTGAAGTCGATGTGAGGTGGTTAGGCCCAATCCATTGATGCAATGTACTCCTTCAGGCACACAGGATATTCAGACTACCCCTTCCCCTTACTTTTGGTCTGCAGACTACTCCACAAAAATGAGATTTACCAACACCCCCATCAGACTAGAGGTTGCTGAGTGTTGCAAATTAGAACATGCAACAACAAACTTGTCACCCTCTAAAAGAATGCTTTGCCAGTTCTAAGTTTAATGGTTATGCGTTCTGTGTAACACCGGAATTTTGGTTGAACCAAATTGATATTTTTTTGCTGCGGATTTGCCTTTGAGCTAATTCTGCTACTAACTAATTTATTTTGTGGGATTTTCATGCAGCAGTGCACAGCTTTTGTCATCTTAAATTACGCAGCAGTGGATACTGTAGGATCTAAAACGCGTAACAAACAGGTTTCTATCCATTCAAACAGCTTGCCAGAGACACAGCAATGTGCGAACCATCTTTGTAATAGGTCATAGCATGTATGCACTGCGCAGTTGAAAATCTAGTGTAGCATTTGCTTTTGAGTCTTAAATTGAAGACTCAAACTGTCGAACACACACACACACACACACACACACACACACACACACACACACACACACACACACACACACACACACACACACATATATATCTAGCCATATACATAGACGAGAAATGCTTCACTCTAAGTCTAGCTAGAGCAGCATCTGCCCAGTTTCAAAACTCAAGCCTTCAGTCATGTAAATCACGCTTTAATTTCAAGCTCGTGCTTGAATTGGCGCGTCTTGAACAAGCTTCGGCGCTGCTCGAACTGTGCATGCGCCACAATAGTACATCTAGTCCAGGTCAAGACTAAAATTCAAGAACACGCTAGAATCTCGAGTCTAAAACTCAGCATACGCGCCAGGAACCTAGAACGAACAGTTCAACTGATGGTTCAGCTCCACTCGTGTTTGTCACTTTCGAACCAGAATTTGAACAGATTTTCCTGGTTGTAAGGTGTGAAACAGAGCATCGCAGGCGTTTCTGCGCCCTCCTCAGCGCTGATTTCGCCTTTGAAGCGGTTCATATCACTGCTGACAAAGCCAGGACAACACTAAAACTAGTTGCTTTGGTGCAAGCCTTAGATAGCTTGAGTTGCACAGCATAAAGCCTATAATTCCCCCCCCCCCTACAATTATCCCCCTCCCTAGAGTCCCTTGAGTTCATTAGGCACCCAGCCCTACCCCTGATCAACACCAAAATTAGCCCCAAGACGCTAATTATAGGGTTTAAGGCAACTAACAGAGGCGGGGGGTGGGGGGGCATACCTGTAACTGGGGGGGGTGGTTGGGGGGGGGCTTTGGGGGCCCCCCACTAGTTTTTCAACCACCCCCCAACTCCCCCCCGACCCCCCCCCCAGAATTTTCCCAAAGGATTTTCGTCATGTCTAAAACGATAAAAGTGAGTAACTGTTGGTGTTTTTCAGTGCTTTTCAGTGTTATATGACCATAAAACAGCTAAATAACACTGTTTACACCCTTTTTATACCCATTTTAGACCAATAAGTACCATTATAACTCAAACAATGGCCAGTACCCCCCCCCCCCACTTTTTGCTCCGGAGACCCCCTCCCCCAAAATCGGCGAGCTACCCCCCCCCCCACTCTGCCAGACCCAGTTACAGGTATGGGGGGGGGGGTAACCACAGCGCCAAATGTAGGAGGGAGTATATGAGCAGGATGGAAAATTGTTTGCCAAGATAGCGCCTATATGCACGTAGTACTTTGGGCTAAAAAGGTTTAAATTGCGTTAGTTAGCTGTTTTACATTATGGTTAGATTTTGCATGGTTAAGGCAATAACACACGCCTCCGTCCGGCACCGGGCGCGTGTGCATTTGATAGGCGCGTCCGGCTGACTGGTGCTGACCGTTATTATTGCCTTAACCACCACCACACTGACAACATTTACTCACCTTCATCGTTTTAGACCGGCTGAAGAATCTATCGTTAAAAAATTCCCACTGTTTGGGGGTTAAAAAATTCTGCCCACCCCGTTGCAGGTATGCAGGGTACCTTTTGACCTGGGGTGGGCACCCCTCCCCCCCCGTCTCCAACCCCCCCCCCCCCCGTTACATTTATGCACGGACGCACATACTGGGGCGACGAGAATTTGGTCTTGTGGCCTGTGGACCAGCAGCTCTCTTTGCTGCAGAAACGACAGTGCAATTTCCAGCGCTTTGGACACTCGGTACGCGGAATCTGAGAAACCCTGCGCGACGTGGCTGCCCGTTTTGACCGCACTAAAATGAGTCATTAGACTGTGCTGCTTGTAAAGTGTTGTGTGTGCGTGCGCTCTGTAGTACACCTACTTTTTGAAGTCCTCAGCAATCGCGTCTAGCTCTGCTTCGCTCAAATTGTCTTTAGTCAGCCTTTGTTGAACAGGAACACCTTGTCTTGACAAATTTCCCGACCGACTGCACACATTTATCACTCTGAATTGCAATAGCACGCTTTCATGAACAGCAGATCGATTTATCAAATTTACTAAAATGCTTTAGACGAAGTAAATTTTACTATAATTCATCAATCCAGATGCAATTCACTTTGCGTTTTTCTTGAGCAGGGGGAATATGACCTTGCTGGACTCTTTGGTGCCATAATAATTGGTCGCAATGGTCGCAACAGCTTGCTCATAGAGCGATTCTGTGATGTTCTCCTATAAAATATTGAACTTACGATTTCTTTTTTCTTAGATTTTCTATAAATTGCAAGCACGCTAGAACGTGCGCACGAATAGATAGAATACCGTTTTTTTTGTGGGGGGGGGGGGGGGCGGGGAAGGGGGGATTCATGATTGTTGGGACTTGGGAAACTTGTCGACCGACCCAGACAATCTCAAATGAATGATCTGAATCGACCTAAAAATAAATCACATGAACGGATCGCCATAGGCCATGTTTATTAAATAAAAAGTGCAAAAGTTCAGTGAGGAGGAAAAGACAGAACAGTCGCAATCATACATGTAACCGGGTTTTTGAAGTGGGGGTGGGGGGTCGGAGACCATCCTGGGGGTGGGGGAGGGGGTAAGCAGATTTGAAGAGGGAGGGGTGTCAGAGGGTAAAAAAAGTGCACCTAAATAGTGCCTAAGTGGGCACTTTATGGTAAAAAAAATGGGCTAAAATAGGCTATAAATAGCGTTATTTAGCTGTTTTAGGGTAAAAAAAAAAACACTGAAAAAGACGAAAAATACACTACTTCTTACCGTTGTAGGCAAGTTGGAAAACTTTAGAAAAATTCTGGGGGGAGGGCTGGGGAGGGGTAACTTTGGACCTGGGGTGGGCAAACCCCCCCCCCCCCCCCCGAGTTACATGTATGGTCGCAATTCATAAAGCCGCTTCACTCACCCCCCCCCCATCCCTCCCTGGCTTGTATCAGTGACAGGATCTGACACCACAATGTGAGTATGGAGAGGGTTGAGGATTTTAGAAGTATTTTGGGGACAACACCCCCCCCCCCCCAGCCAATCCAGTCATACATGATTTAGGAGAGTACATTACAGTTCTGTCCCTTTTAGCACTGTAACTGCTGCAAACCAACCCTGAACACGTAGGATATCCCTGCGTTATTCACCAAAACATCCAAACCACCATGTGTATTCTTCAAGTGCTTTGCAAATTCGATTGCGCTCTTGGACTCTAAAATGTCTAATTGATGATATCTCAATTTTTTCGACTGATTAGCTGGTAATTCGCCTTTCAACTTTTTAACAGCTGCTTCACCGAGGTTTGTGTCTCGAGCTAAAACCACTTGTTGAGTTTTCAAAAAGAATTGGTAGTGGTTGCAGAATGCACAAAAAAAAAACTTACAAGTCAAATACACCACGCCATCAAAGTCCTGGCAGAGCGCTTTGACAATAGCAAGACCAATTCCTTTGTTCGATCCTGTTACCTAAAAATAAATAGAAAGTTACAATTGGTACAACAAAAGCTTGAAAGTATAGACGCGCTGTACCACAGAAATTAGTGGAGACGGGATCATTTTCAAAAGTCGATCGAAATATCGTTTGGTTTTAGGTGAGTAGGTACACCGTACAAAGGTTTTCAAAGATAACACTCGGTTCACTAATTGGTGCCATTCTTTGTCGTAGTGCGTGATAGAAGCCGGCAGGCGCAAAACATGAAGTTACAATAGGTGCATGCTGAAGGTCAGCGTGCACCCTTGTATGTAAAGCTGACCGAACAACTCTGGGCAGACTTGAAAAGTCCCGTCTGTGTAGTACCACTCTGCTGATTGCGCGAGAACGTCCAAGTTCTTCTTGGTTGTCAAATCAGCAAGCGGTCTGGTCCCGGGCCGCTGTCGAACTTGAGAAAGTCATCTTGACGATTCCTACGCTTGCCACGCGGGCGGGATCACCAGCGTCTCCAAATCCGCTGGCGCCCGAGGAGGCGCACTGCTCTTTCTGTCTTTTTGATGCGGCGAGCAAGACACGCACTCACCCTTGACAAAGGAAGTGACACGAGCTAGAAAAGAGCTGGTCACTACTGAGGAGGTCCCGCCAGCTCGGGCGTCTAGTGGTTGAGGGACCGAAACGCCCTAGGTTACAGTTTGGATTAAAAGTTAATTTAATTCGTCTGATTTTCTGTCTTCTGTTTTTCTGCTGTGCTGGTCATTCAGGACACAAGGACTCAGTGGGATGCCGGTTGGAGCAACAACTGCTTACAAGATCGGCTTTGCACCCAAGCTCCAACTTCGTTCTATTTTGAATTCGATCTATTCATATTTTGACACCTTACCCTGCGTATATATATCAAAATTTAATGACACACACGTCCGACACCGTGATAAGTGCATAACACCACAGCCGCACTTTTTAGTCTGGTTTACCGCTGAATAAATAGAACTATAAGAGCTGAGGCGCCCGGCGGCCACAACACTTTTGTTGCGCACGTTTCTCTTCAGGGCAGCGAAGTCACGCAGTTGACCCTCGGCGGCGTCGCAAACGGAGCCGAGCGCGTTGACCACCATTTCAAGTTGAGGGCACGATCCTCTCATGTTCTCTTGCGCTTTGAGAACTTCTCGGCAGGACCATCAGGTGGGTGTCGGTGCGCTTTCTCCAACACGGGCTCCTCGCCTTCCGAAACCCAAATGCGACCCAGCGGTTCTGCACGCATCGCCAGAACTCCACAGAACCGTCGGCAGAGAGCCTGTCGACGATGTACGTATAGCCGCTCAGGGTGGCCTTTGGCGGCCGACCCTTCTGACTAGTTGTCCGTTCACAGAGACAGAGACAACAAGAGAACACAAAGGGGGGGACCAACGAAGGGGGACTAAATATACGGCCAGCGACTTTGCTACGCAATGCTAGATTTTTGCCATCGATAACGACACGCATCCTAAACAGCATAAGCCTACGCCAAGCTATTTCGCACACGTTGTTCGCTGCAGAATTCACTGTGCCGTCCAAGCTCAACCGTACAACTTGCGATAAAAGCTCCGAAAATCGCAACCTCTACATTCATTGTAATAAATTTTATTAAAAGTCTTACGGTACCTTGTTGACCTTGCGTTGGTTGCGTTCCATTTCATGCCATTGGTCGTGTCACTGTGTAGGTGTGTGGGGGGTAAAGGATTGCTTTTGCAGTGAAAATACGTACATCGCTGCGACGATTTATTGATTTGTTGATTCTTCTGTGATCACTAGGACACGTGTATCGATCAGAATGTCTGAACCGTCGGATTCCAATTGGAAAGAGCCGAGAAAAGGCGCCACCGCAGAAGAAGTGCTGCAGAATTTGGATTTAACGGGAAAATTCGCGTTAATCACGGGCGCGAACAGGGGAATAGGTAGGTGAAATCCTTGTATTCATTGTATAGATTTATTGACTCTAATTTTGTCATTTTTTACGTGATTAAATCGATTTGTGTTCTATTTCTGAAAGTTTCAGGTCTTTGCGCTGCAAAATCTTTGGCTAAACACAATTGCGAAGTGACCATTGCATGTCGAGATCTGACCGTGGGAGAAGAGACGAAGAAGGACATCTTACTGGAACACGTGAGAAGAAAATATTAATTTATGTTACCGTTCATTTTAAGTCATTTACCTAACTAATGATTTAATTTAACTTTAATAAATAAGTGATTTAGCCGGACGCGCGCGTTCACCTTGTCGTTCTGAATTTGCTCGAGCTGTCAAGCGTGGAGAAATGCGCGAAGGACTATTTGGACAGTGGGAGGTATTTTTATTTAAATATTTTGATTTTTGCGTACCGCGGCGTTACGCACGCACGCACCGGCACGCACCGGCACGCACGCACGCACACACGCACCGGCACGCACCGGCACGCACGCACGCACCGGCACGCACGCACGCACCGGCACGCACGCACGCACCGGCACGCACGCACCTACTTTGACGCGCGCCTACTTCCTTCAGGCCACTGCATTACCTGATTCTAAACGCTGGAGTGTGGGCGCCCGTTGCGAGTCATTCGAGCGACGGTTTCGAGTCCACTTTCCAGACGAACCACTTGGCGCACTTCCATTTGAGCCTGCTGCTCAAGGAGAAGCTCGTCGAGTCACGGCCAGCAAGAGTCGTCCTCGTCTCTTCCAGGATACAAAAGTCCGTGGGAGGGGGTGGGGGGGGGGGGGGGGGTGGACTGCACTGCAATTGGGGTCCCCCAGGCAAGACTCGACGTTGAGGGAGGTTACCCCAATAGGTATCCATGCAGGTAACCGGGTCAGGCCTGCGGGGGGGGGCGTTCCTGGATCCCCCAAACGACGGTATAGATGTCCAGGGTAAACATATCCAAAAATTCTGGCCGTTCAGGGGGGGGGGTGGATTTCCCCACTATGGCTGACTTACAAATCGTCTACAACCATACCTGGGACCCGTGATTCGAGCTGGGGGACGGTTCGAGCACTTTCTTGGGGTTTGTGGGTGGGGTGAAAAACTGGAGGGGGTCTGGGAAGGAAAAATCGGCGCTTTTGGTTGATTTTTAGTTAAAAAACCGTCAAGACCCGAAAACGGTACTTCTGAGTCAAAATTCACTGTAAATAACGCAATATATAGGGTTTTTGGTCGATTTTTGCTCAAAACACTGAACAAGTTTTTCCATTAAAGTAAGTTTGTAGAGTCTCCAAAAAAAAATTGGGGGAGGGTTTGGATGGGGTTCAGGCAAACCTGGGAGGTGGGAGGAGGGTGTTTGTAGGTTCAAACACAGCACCTGGGGGAGGGGACCTCTAATAAGGACGGTAGTGCGCGTCCATTATGTCTCTCATGTCAGACGCATATCAGACTTGTTATTATGAATACCGGTACGTGTTTTGCACTGTAATACTAGCCTGTAATCTGCGTGTCTTGTACCTGACCTTGTATCTGCGCGAATGAGTCCCTTTCTGAAACCAAGGAGCGCCTCCCCCCCCCCCCTCTGAATGTCATACGACCAGTCCGACAAATCAAACAAAGCACTCCAAAAATCAAATCTTCCTTCTCTCCCCCCCCCCCTCACCCCTTGTTGTCCAAAGTCTGTGTAGCTCGTTGCTGTCGCATTTTCCATCTATCTTTGGCTTAATTTGCGCACTAATTAGCTAACCGCTCGTTCCAGCACCTGGGTACGGGGCCTGTCGGCGGACTCTGTGGATTGGAAGCTGCTTTCGCCGCCGGCCAACAGTTTGAACAGACCCATTTACATGTATGCCCTCAGCAAAATGTGCAACGCCGCTTTTGCGACCTCACTGAATGACCTGCTGGAAGACAAAGGCGTGAAGGTGACCAGTTGCCATCCCGGGGTCATAAGGACGGGACTACTGAGAAACAACCCAGCGGTCAGGATGTCCATGTGGCTCATATACCCCTTTCAACAGACCGTGGTGAGTCAGCGTGCGTGCCGGAGCGTGTTGGAGTGTCTCAATTGACTCTCTGCCTTAAAAGTGCATCAAGCACGAGGTGCAATTACAACACCCCCCCCCCCCCCGCTACCCAGTACCAACGCACGCTCCGTGATTTGCAAAGCATCTATTCCCACTTTTCTTTGGCTAAACTAATCAGAAATTAAACATGGAATTTTAATATGTCTCCTTCTCTCCCCGCCCCCTCCTCTCCACCATCCACGCGATCACGCTCGGTTGTGCGCCCGCCAGATTAAGTGGGAAAACCACCTTGCTTTTGCATTGTCTTTTAACGCAAACGCTACCAAAAGTAGCTGTCTTTGCCACGGTTTACACTAGCTTGTCAATTTTGTATCTCTTTTTAGGAGCAAGGCGCAGGTTCCATAGTGTACTGCGCTGTATCCCCTACGTTGAAAGGCGGTGCGTATTACGACCGATGCAGTAAGAGTCGGCCCTGTGCCGCCGCTGAGAACGCAGAAATTCGAGAGAAGCTGTGGAGAATCTCTCAAGAAATGCTGGACAACTACAAGGGGAACAACATCAAGAATTCGGGTAACATTGAGCCAGAACACACTGCGGAAGCAGACACTGGAACGACGAAGGAACAGGAACATCAATAAATCGGAAAGTGCAAAGAGCAAAGAACTATGTAATGGTGGTCTGCCTAGTGTTGCGTGCATCTTTGAGGGAAGCTATGAATACTCAGCAATTCGTTGTTTGTGTGGTATTGCCAAGGCCAGCCGAGTTAATGCGGTACGCACATGCAACGCGTGTAAACTTTGTCACGTAGCTGAGCATGTGAACTTAGGTATACCATGTAGCGTGTTCACTTCTGCAATCAGTTGGGCAGTGCTTCGAAAAGTGAATTTTTTGCTTTTCCTACTGCCAGTGTTGTATTACTGTTATACTGGCGTTGCTTGCTCGTTCTGTGTTCTGTTGTGATTCGCATACTTATCGCTGCACATTATGCCGTGAGAAATCTTCTCATAAGCGTCGCATACACACAGCGTTCTTTGCTGTGATTGATCTATCGCCGCTGCGTTCTGCCTCTGTAGTGTCGTCCATGTGACTGTGTTCTTGGCGAAGTAACAACGAGTATGTGAGGGTGGTATTCATTGAGTTGTTTATAAACTTTGGATGTCCGAGAGGTTCATGTCATTTTTGTCCACCACTGAATGTGTTCACTGTATTGTTCAACGAACACCACACAACAGCCAGAAATGGAGGAAATGCCAATAAATATGACAGTACCAACAAGAGCGGCAGTTTCGTCTCGATCACAATACGTAGAATACCTTCCGTTCTGTTCTTGCATCTGTATAATTCAATGTTCAGTTCAGCATTTGCAGTTGCAGGCCTGTTCTTTCTGTTCATTGTTTTCAGTCTTTTTTGGTTTGTATGCCTTCGGTGGTTCCAGAGTAAAGAGCTTGTCATTCGGAATGCAATGATCATAGCCAGTACACGTATAGTCTGTGATATGGATCAGCACCATTCATTGTTTGCACTAACTACTATTACTGATTTGTAATCTATTTGTGTAAACTTGTATATTTGACATCTACATGAAAGCGACCACACAGCCATTGTGCATACCTTTAGTGCACGGGCAGAGTGGAAGGTCGCCCACATTTTCCTCTGCAACAAAATTGTCTGCCGCTTTGCATAGCCTGAAAGAACCGGTTTAGGGCTTCTATGGCAATGCACAGATCGCATACATTACAGTCCTAAAGACTGTCACTGAGAGCAGATTATTCGATTTGTGCTTGTGCCGAGTGTTTGTCACTACATAATGTATTCAATCAATGTGCTTTCTTCCTGCTAACATGTGTTCTGTGTGAAATCTCGAGTTTGGGTGTGTTGCGTCAGAATTCAAATGAGTGCGGTTACATTTGTGTTTCGATTCAATGCACCGGCTTGCATTCTTTGAGACAATTGTGGTATTTATGGTATTTCATTTGTACCAAAGGCCACTTACGCTCTTCCGATCTCGTCATCTTCATTGTCCTTGTGTCCCACGACATAGAATTCGTATTTTATTTTTTCACCATCTTTAATGTAATAGTTGAAATGATCGACACGTGTGCAAGATGCTAAAATGTTAGTTTTTTTTTTCATTGTTTTATTGGGACATACTTCTTGGCAAGACGCTTGGTTCGCAAATGCACGCGGGGCGACCATTTGAGATTTGAAAACCCATATGTGCCTCTGCCGGGCACTTTATTAGAGCGCATACGGTACACCATTACCAAGATACCAAGATACCGTACACCTCCAATTACACCCTTGAAGGGCTACTTTCACAGGCGGGGGCTGATTACAGAAGGAGAGCTTGCAAATTTGAATATCGCTCGCTCGGTCACCCTTTCGCACGTGCACGCGCACATTGTACATATACGCGTGCGTTGTATGGGCTTTGAGTCTAATAGAGGTAGTTCTAATTAGATGTTTGACAGTAGCTTACTTTGTTCGCTGACGGCCATCAGAGCGGCCGTCAAGGCCAGTGGAAGCAGCAGAGTTGCGGCAGAATTCATACTCGGCTTTGGCTTTAGGCAGCTTGTATTTCGAGTGACACAACACGACAATGAATGCGAATGCAGAGAGCCTATGGAACGAGACAAAGTCTCGTCCCTATAAACAGCCGTTCGAACTACGCACTCTGCTGGACACACACACGCGCGCGCTTGCGCTTGCGTGTGTACATACAGCGTATTTTTATGCCTGACATGCAAAAACAGTTCTCGTCTGACAGCCGTTCCGTCTGACGGTGTGTAGTCATACGTGTACTGTACACAGCTGTTTCATTATTTTTATTATTTACGCCAAAGAATAATGAAACGGTTGTGTGATGAACGAATTTCCTTGTTCTGAACGCTGGAATAAAAACCCACTGTTTTCCCTCCCTACCTCAAAAGGTCTGCTCAACCCGAACTAACTACTGTCTCCAACATCTGAGAGGCCCCTTAAACAATTATAGATGTCTGTCTGTCTCACACGCGTAATGCTAATGGACCAATTTCCTAGGCCCTGGCCACTGGATTAAAAGCCCACTGTTTTTCGCCTCCCCATCTTAAAGAATAGGGCTGCCCCTCAATCTGGGCTCGCACATTTAGTAAATTCCGGCAGCAACATCTGAGTGGTGTTCGTCAAGCAATCATCGATTAGCAACCCAGCACAAACCTACCCTCAATGCGAATTGGCGCCAGAACAACAAAAAGTAACCAGCGATTGCACATGAGATCAACGATTGCACCCAAGAACAACCAATGAGATCAACGAAGATCTGATCAGATCAGCTTTTAGACCAAATTTGAGCAAAAATTTAAACAGATGTCACCACTTCAAAATGCCAGGACGAATTGCGCAAGTAGATAGATGGCCGGGACTTCAGCTCGCCCTGCGGCGCGTCGCACCTGCCGTAGCCGCCCGGGACGTAGACAGCCCAGCCGTCCAGAAGGCCGTCCGTGTTGTAGATGAAGACGTTCACGTCGAGCCAGTTGGCGATGGCCCAGCACTCGAACTCGATCGCCCAGGAGCCAAGTTTACGGAGATCGCCACGTCGAACACGGACGCTCTTGCCGTTTTCGACCACGACGTCCCACCGGTTGGCCAAGTACTCTTCCGCAGAGGAGAACTTGTCTGCGTAGTCACGCAGGGCAGGCCAGTTCTGCACAATGTACTCGCAAATCTCGCGACGGACGACCGCATGACATTGCTCGCTGCCAGATAGGAAAAAGCAGACAGCGCGAAAGAAGCAGTCGCCGCCGCCGCCTGTTGCGCGGCAGATGGGCGGCTTTTTGCTGCTGAAGACGGTGCCAACAATGGATCTGTCAGAGGATGGTCCGATTAGCTCGATTTGAAGGTCGCGGCACATGCGGCGTTGCCAATCCAAATCGGGCGGCGAGAAGGAGTAGAGCTGCAGAACAGTAGGCGGAGCAGACTCTGCCGGCCGATTCGAGGGGACAGCGGCAACAGCAGCAGCAGAGGTTCCACGCAGCCGTTTCGCCGCTACAGCGGGTGGCACTTTCTTGGCCGGTCCGCCTGCTTTCGCTGCTGGAAGCGACACAAAGCAAGCATGCTGCCCAGGTACCAACAGCCCAAAGCAAAGCCAAGAAAGCAAGGAGAGGAAGCAACGCAAAACACGTCACTCACCCTCTCTCCTGTCGATGAGTCGCTGCGCTTTCCTGGTTCTCTTCCCTTCCGAGTCGAGGTCGGCCAGCAGATACTGCACTCGCTCCAAGTACGGATTGGCCAGCAAGACGCGCTCCCATCCTTTCAAGGTCGGATTGTCCAGCTGGCGCTGCAATAACAAACGGCTGCACTCATAGGTGTAACCGGGAATTGGACCTGGGGGGGAGGGTTCGGGCACTTTCTGGGGGGGGGGGGGGGGGTGGTGGGTGGGGTGAAAATCTGGAGGAGGGGGGGGGGGGTTTGGGTAGAAAAAAAAGGGCAATTTTTGGTCTATTTTTAGTCAAAAATACACTGTAAAAGCCTGAAAATAGGTACTTTTTAGCCGAAATACAATGTAAATAACGCAAACTAGACACTTTTGGGTCGATTCTTGCTCAAAAACACTGTACAAAGTGCATTTATTTAGCAATATAGTATGTAGTAGAAAGTTTTCAAAAAGTTTGGGGGGGGGGTTGGGTGGGGTTTCGCTTGACTCGACTCGGTTGGGTGGGGTTTCGCTCGACGGCGGTTTGACCTGTCGCTGACGACGAATTCCTTAGCTGAGACAAACGCGGCTTCTTGACGACGTTCTTGGGCCGTCCGAGAGGACGAGTGCCGATGCTGTCGTCCTTTATGTGACGAAGAACTGACGCAGCGCTGACGCGTTGGCCTGACAGGCTCTAAAAACCACATGCACAACAAGGAGCACGAAAAGCACAGAATAATCGTGCAGTAGAACCGAGATTTCGGCAGCCAATTGTCGATGCGAAAAAACAGATCTCCCGGACTTGTAGTCAGAGATCAGGCGCTGAACATCAGGCCTTGTCCAAACACTTGCCTGATACCTTCCTTGCGAACGATTAGACATACTTTCGCATTTCGCAACAAAACAAAACAGAACAATTTCGCCAAACAATTTCAAATCACCTTTAAAAATCATCCTACCGTACTGAGCGCTTCATTATTTTTTGCTGCATCATTATTGTTTCCACTGTTAAACCGTTTCGTGTGGCACGTTCATGAGATCTATAACTATTTCTAGCGCATTATCTTCATTATTCTGCGAATTTCACTAGGTTCACTAATCGCTTCATTATTTTTTCACCGCTGCTTCGTTATTTACGCCAAAGAATAACGAAGCAGAATAACGAAGCATTACACACTCGGGTAAACGCGCGTCTGACAGCCCAACGCTGCCATCTTGTATGCGGTCCGGTGTGATGTCTCCCGGCGCATGCTTCTCCCGCCCGACAACAGTAGATCGATGCAGGTTTCGGTCGTCGAAAGCTCATGACGTGTAAGGAGAGGAGGGAGGGACAGCGTATGACCTAGTGATAGAGAATCGGCCTCGCGCGCGCACGGTCCTGGGTTCGGTTCCTGTTGGATCCACTAGATCGAGGACTTTCCTCTAAATGGATTTTCTCGTGCCGTCGCTGCCCTAGATTACAGGTGGCGTTCTTCCGAATGTCTAATGGTATGCGGCTCTAGACGGGAAGGCGTCATGGAGAGGGGTATGCTGTACTGTACGGGCCATTGACGGCCTCCTAGCGTTGCCCCTAATCCAACAGCAACAACAACAACAGGGAGGGTGCTATGCGGGGGAGGGTCCCCTGTCTACTTGGAAATCAATGTGTGCGAGCGTGCGCTCGCAAAAACGCTCGCAAAATTGTGTCTCACGTTCACAGGACCAATTCCTAATGGTCTTGCAGCGATTGCGTGAAATTTGAAGTGAGTACTGTACTGCTGAACATTGTATGCTAATCAGGATTTGTATTTTTCTGTGAAACTTATTTATTCGAATTTATTTGTCGAATTATTCCAAATGCTGAGCCGCGCATGTTTGAGGTCGCTTGGCGGCGATAGCAGCGTCGGTTTTCTTTTGCTTTTTTCCCTGTTTTTATGCAGTATTTGTCTGCTAAAAAATAAAACATTTTCAATTTTTTAGTTGATTTTCGCACAGAGTCGGCGAAATCTCATGCTGACAGAGTACGCCGGCTACAATCTCCTTGAAAAGGCTGGCGTCGCCGTCCCCGCCCACGGATTAGCCAAATCCCCCGAAGATGTCAAGAAAATCGCCAAAGAAATCGGTAAATTAATTGTTAACTGAATTTTTTTTATTCTTTTTATAATTTGAAAGGCTTAATTAATTCATTATCGACCGTCCTCTACCTTTGCCACGTTTCGCCAGGTGCCATGCTGCCATGAGCAATGAACACTGAACGAAAGCTGTGTGGAGACCCATGCGCAAATCGTAGAATCATAAAAATGGGCAAATTGAATTAAAAATGAAATATTAATCATATAAACTACAATTCAAATTTAGGAGGCACTGAGTTTGTGGTGAAGGCGCAAGTGTTGGCCGGCGGCAGGGGCAAGGGCCGCTTCGACAGCGGACTCCAAGGAGGGGTGCACATCGTCAAATCGTCAGTCATATTTTTTTTCCTTTTGTTTTCTGGCTGAACAATACACTGATGGAAGGACGCACGCACGCACGCACAAATGCACGTACGGCGCACGAACGCACGCATGCACGTACGGCGCACGCATGCACGTACGGCGCACGCATGCACGTACGGCGCACGCACGCACGCATGCACGTACGGCGCACGCACGCACGCACGCATGCACGTACGGCGCACGCACGCACGCATGCACGTACGCACGCAACAGTACCCCAATACTCCTCTCCCACTTTGCACCTCTGACCCCCCCCCCCCCTCCTCAATTGCTCACCATCTCTCTGTCATTGTCTGATCATTCATGTCAGAGGTGTAACTGACCATCGAAGCTGAAGGGGGGGGGGGTGAATCTCGGATTTTTCAAAAGTCGTTGGGGGAAACCTGCCTGCAGGCCAAATTTGATACAATTTCTCGTTTTTCAGCCTCAATGATGACCTAGAAAATGCTTCGTGTGTGCTGAAAACACAGCGCCGCGGGCAATTTTTTTTATTTATTTTTCGGCCGAAAACGCGCTCGAGAGACTCCAAAGTGGTCTGTAGGTGCATAAAATACAGCGCCTCAGACGAAATTTTTGATATTTGGACAATAAATACTGCTCACAGGTCTGAAAAACACCTTGGGAAGTATGAGAAACACATTCAGTCATAGGGGGATCTAGGAAAAAAGCCCGCTGAAAAAAGCCCGTCGGAAAAAAGCCCGCTGAAAAAAGCCCGCCAGAAAAAAGCCCTCCAGGAAAAAAGCCCGCTGGAAAAATGCCCGCTAAACTTGCGTGCGTGTGGGTGCCCTTCTCGCACGCGCGCGCTCCTAAGTTGGTTGCCTCCTAAAGCATGAGGTTGCCGCCAACAGGAACAAGGGACCGCACCAGCGGTGGTAGGAATCTGAAGAATCGGACGCCCTAGAGGAGACTTCTGCAGCGAGTGGCGCGCGCCTTTTCACAGCTCCGACGCAGTTAGCCGCCGAAGGCGTGCTTCTCCCTGCCCTTCATCGAAAACACTGCCACCAAGTGGCCCTGACGACGGAAAGGAGACAGGCCGAGCGAAGCAGATATAAAACAGAAGAGCGCGATTAAAATTAGGAGGAACAGAAATTGAGCACGCGCATATTTCTGGCGGGCATTTTTCCAGCGGGCTTTTTTCCTGGAGGGCTTTTTTCTGGCGGGCTTTTTTCAGCGGGCTTTTTTCCGACGGGCTTTTTTCAGCGGGCTTTTTTCCGTCTCCCGTCATAGGGGTAACCTGCAGTCAGTACTGGATTGACTAAAGCTTGGGGTGGATTTGGTCCTACTTTTCGTGCAGGATTGACCGAATCTGAGGGGGGGGGGGTGACCTACACCCTACCCAGTTACACCTATGATTCATGCGCCTTGCACGCACATGCACATGTTGTGGTAGTTGTGGTTCAGCGTGGAGGACGCCATGAGCAAGGCCTCTCAAATGGTGGGTCACAAGCTGGTCACCAAGCAGACCGGGGAGCAGGGACGCCTTTGCGAGTCGGTGATGGTCGCCCAGAAGCTCAACCTCACGCACGAGGCCTACTTCGGCATGGCCGTGGACCGCAAGACAGGGGTGGGCGTTTATTAGAGAGGCAGGCAGAGGCAGAGGTGCCGTGTTGCCGTTTAACCTCCCCCCCCCTAGGCCTGAAAGAAATAGGTGGGACCCAGGGGGGGGGTATAACTAGAGGTCCAGGGTGCGCCCACCCCCCCCCCCCACACACACACACACACGCACGCACACACAAATCAGCAAATCGTTTAATGTTTCGCTTTGCAAATATCTCTATGCCCACATAATTCTTTTAGGTGATAGATTTAAGCACATATTCGAGTAATTTTAATTTAATCGATTTGTTTAATAACTTGGTACAAATTTCATTTAATCGTGTTCAATAATTCGTAAAGTGAGTGGCACTTTGCAATCACGAGCGTGTCGATCGGGGTCGACGAACCTCTAACGCACTGATGAGAAGCGATTTATCTGCCTATGTGTTCAATGAAAAAGCGCTAACCCGTTAAATGCGTAAAAAATTAAAGAAACACCATCTACACTTGTTTATAGCTATTCAGGCCATGGGCGCGCGCGAACACATAGATTACGTGGGGGTGGATACCTGCCCGGTTGGAGACTCAGTTTTAGGGGGTGGATACCAGCCCGGTATGTACCCCAACGGTCCAACCCTCCCCCACACTTCAAAAACCCGGTTACACGTATGACAAGATCCCCATCAGACTTTAGAGGTGTTGCAAATTAGAACGTGCGACAACAAACTTGTCACCCGCTTAAAGAATGCTTCGGTGGTTACAACTGCTGCCACTTTGATTTCGCAGAAGGTACCCATATAGCATACCCAAATTTTTGATGCGGATTTGCCTTTGGCATGATTTCGCTACTAGCGTAATTTAATTTTTCTGAGTTTCTGTTTCACCCATTTTTATGCGCGCGCCAGTTTTTAGCGTGGTTGTGGACACTGTAGGTCAGAAATGCGCTCTTTGGGAACAAACAGGTTTCTATCTGTCCACACTATTCGCCAGTAACATGACAATATGCGAACCATCTCAGTAAGAGGTCAGCAGGGTGCGTATGCGCAGTCAGAAATCTAGCTTAGCATTTGCTTGAGTTTTGAAGACTGGAACACACGAGCGCACAATTTTGTAGTCTGCAATCGTCTTTGCCCATTCTTTTGTTTTCTGATCATTTTATCGCTATTTCCGTTAATTTTCCAACCCAACCCCTCTAGGGCCCAATGCTGATCGCTTCTGGCAAGGGAGGAATGAATATCGAGGAGGTGGCCGCTTCCCACCCGGACGCGGTCGTCAAAATTCCCGTCGATTACAAGCTTGGTGTGCTGACATTTATTTCTATTTTAAGCTATTTATTGGTCAATATATTACTGAGGTATTATACGCATGCATGCGAACCATTGTTGGAAAAAATTATATTCATTATTCCGAAACTTCACGTCCATTAATGTGCATGGTAATAATTAAATAAAAAAATTGCGTTGAAATGAATGCGAGGTTACGGTATTCATAAAGTTTAGGCGCCGCCCACTACGTGCAGGGCCGGACGGCCGAATGTCTCGGCTTCTCACCTAAGGCCACTCAGCAGGTTCGGTACTATTGATTAGTCAACTATTTAATTAGCTCTAGTCCACTAATTAGCTGGAAGCGCTAGTCGCCAAGCTGAACGACGTCTTCATGGAGAGGGAGTGCACACTGCTCGAGATCAACCCCATGGCAGAGGACGACGCCGGCAACTGTCAGTGCGTGCGTGCGTGCGTGCGTGCGTGCGTCAGTCAGCATACCTGTAAATGGGGGGGGGGTTGGGGGCCCCAGAACTTTCACCCCCCCCCCAAACCCCCGCCCCCAGAATTTTCCCAAGGGATTTTTACTGTTCACAAGGGAACGATAAAAGTGAGTAAATGTTTTTGTTTTTTTTGAAGTTTGAGACTGAAGTCTCAGGCGAGAGGGGGACCGCATGGGTCCTTGGTTACCTCTGCCTTCTACAAGACCGATGAGAACAGCGATCAGGGGGCACAGTTGGTGTATTTGGTTTGTTGGTGTTCAGTGCTTTTCAGTGTTATATGACCATAAAACAGCTAAATAACAGTGTTTAGACCTTATTTACACCCATTTTTGAGCAAAAAGTAGCAGTATAACTCAAAAATGGCCAGCTACTTCCACTTTTTGCTCCAGACACCCCCCAGAATTCGGCCATTTACTCCCCCCCCCCCACTCTTCCAGACCCGGTTACAGGTATGAACTGGAGGGGGGCACTATTTTCCAACACCCATTCACCGGTTCCTAGGACATTCTCCCCCAAGTGGTTACGCGCGTTCGTTTAGCGCCACATTTCATTGAGCCTATAACACAGGTACGTATTAAAAGGAGGCAGCGAGTGCGAGTTTAGGTATCCAGAATATTGTTTTTGAATACATAACAACATACAGAGTCAACAAGCTAACCGTTTTTTTTTCAAAAACTTGCTTGGAAAAAGAAAAAAGAGAAAAAGAGAAAAAAAAAGTCGAAACGGCTAGACTTGGATCGATCTCGGTCTCGTGTTTGCCAGATGGCCCAGCGGTCGATCTAGTGGCCAGTGACTCTTCTTTCTTCTTTTCTCGGGCCGGCTCTGACGGCGATGACAGGGGCCGCCGACGCCGGAGCAGAGAGCGTCCGCGCTTGGGCGCTATATACTCTCTAACAGCCGTAAACAGAAATTGTTCCACCCCACAGGAGGAGGTACGAGACCTGCCGGTGGGTGGTGTTCGGAGCAGGCTGGCCTTTAGGACCACCTGGTAGGGAAATTGCCATTCGACAGGAACGGCTAACAGGAGTGACGCGCCGTCCGGCGGTTAAAATTGACTAGGTGGCTAGGCTGGACGAGTACCTAGTGTTAGGTATTTGATCAGGTATCCCACGGCTAGGGCGGTGGTGAAGGCGACCAGGACGTCCTCCACTGAACCTCCAGCGGCAACGGCCTCAGGCCAAGGCGTCCGCGGGCCCAAGCGGAGACCACCAGGCCACCTCCATCACGACCTCTCCAGTGGACCTTCTCTCTACTTGAGGCTCAAACGAGTAGAAGCAAGACCTTGCGGTCTGACACGTATTCCCGAGAAACGCGCTGCTGAGTCAGTACGTACTCCGAGAGCAGGACGCAGGGGTCTAGGACCTCACGCAGTAGACTAGACGCACTACGGACCGGGTCACCATCAAACCTGTTCCGCGGCACTGTCCTCGGGGCAAGGCCCCTGCCCACATGGACCCGTTAAACAGAAAGCGTAGTAGCTTTATAGGAGCTCGATGAAGAGCGATAGGTGTGTGTGTGCGCCGTTAGGTGGGGGGGGGGGCCCGGGGTGGGGTCCCGGCGCGGGCCGAGCCGGGGAGCGTTTGTGATGTTTAGGGGCTAGCCCCCTCCCGCCGTGGCAATTTTGAGCCCACGGTCCAGCAGCCATATCGGTAGCTGGCTCCGCTTGCCTGGAGGCCAGGCGCACAGGGAGGGGTGGCCAGTGACGATTCCGGCCCGTTAGGTAGGGGAGCCAACTCTTCAGGGTGGATCTCATCTGTCAGTAGCAGCGGTCAATGATGTGTGACCAGAGAGAGGGCCACACACAAACAAACCAATTTCGGTCTCAATCTAATCGTCATCGTGCTCGATTTTGACAGCATCTTCTCTCTTACCCTAATCGTCAGCGTCAGGCGCGTCGCCTTCGGCTTGTTGGCGGCGACCGAACAGCCGCGAAGCGTTGTTGGCAGTAGCTGAGGAGCGCGTCGCGTCTGTCTAGCGCGTCCGCGGCAGCGACTAGTTGTTGCAAGGAGGTAAAACGCTCCAGGCTAAGTAAGCTACATAGGTGCAAGCAAACGTGAAAAAAAAGAAAGTTGCGCTGCTGACGAGAGGTGATGACATTAGTATCACTTTGCCTATAAGTTGCGGCGGTAACATGCGATACCGCTGCCTTTGTTGTCACATTCGCACACCTTTTTTCGAAATGTTTAAATGCCTCCTTTTAATAGTGTACCACACTATTTACCGTACTAAATGTGGCTCCACATAAGCGAGCACCACATTTTGGGGGAGAATGTCCTGGTCACGCCATTCACCCCCCCCCCCAGAGTTTTCCCAAGGGCTTTTCACTCCGCCTGAAACATTACAAAGTGAAGTGCGTAAATGTTTGTGTTTTTAGTACTCTTTAGTGTTATACGACAGTAAAAGTGCTGAATAACACTATTTACAGCCAATTTTGACCCATTTTTGACCAACGAGTACCATTATAAGTGAAAAATGGTCCGCTACCCCTCCCACCCGTTTTTTTTTTTGCTACAGAGACCGCCAAACTGCCATTTACCCCCCCCCCCCCCACGCCCCCACCCCTTCCCCCCATTGGGCTGTACCATGCTCAGCCGCTGTATGTACCATGGGCTGAGAATAAATTGTGGGCGTGTTGGCGTAAGTATGGACTAGTAAGTAGTAAGTAAGTAATTACTAGGGCGTAGGCAGCGATTGCAGCGTATTGCGAGCGCAACATCGTTTGCTGGCCGTTTTATTTTCTCGTCGAAACATTTTCTTGCGCTTAAAAGTTTTTTTCTCAAATGATCAAATCTCAAATGCAGTGTTCTGCGTCGACTGCAAGGTGGTGGTGGACGACCACGCGTCGGCGAAGCAGCGCGACCTCTTCGATGCGGCCAAGGAGAACAAAGAAGCGAGGAACGAACTGGAGGAACGGGCCGCAAAGGCGCATTTGAACTTTATCAAACTCGATGGCGACATCGGCTGCATGGGTGCGTTTTGCCATTTGCACTTTCCACTGTAATCACCAGTTCACTGAACGTCGGACCATTCTCGTTGGGGGGGGGGGGGGGAGGGGCATGTCTGAAACCGGGGTTGCCCCACCCCCCTAATTTTTTAACCCGTCTAACACAATAAAAGTGAGTATACGTTTGTGTTTGTCAGTACTGTATGACTGTCAGCCACAGTAGAGTCGTATTCGCAAAGCCGACGGTACCTATAGTCACACTAACTAGCACCAACGTGTATTGCGACGTGATGGGCCGCGCACAGTGAACGGGGCGGGTCTGGCGATGGCGACGATGGACCTGATCAAGATGCACGGCGGCGAGCCGGCCAACTTCCTCGACGTGGGCGGCGGCGCCAGCGTCGACCAAGTCGCTGAGGCGTTCAGCATTCTCACTGCGGACCCCAATGTTGGTGCCGTGCATACCTGTAACTGGGGTGGGGGGGGCCTTCTGTTTCAGTGTTTCTCAGTGCTATATGACCATAAAACAGCTAAACAACACTGTTTAGACCCTATTTATACTATTTTTGACCAAAAAGTACAAGTAGAACTCAAAGAATGGCCACTTTTTGCTCAAGACACCCCCAGACTTCAGAATTCGGCGATTTAGCTCCCCCCCACTGTTCCAGATTCGGTTACACGTATGGTTCCGTGTTCATGCGTGCGTGCGTGCTTGCCAGTATGTGCATACTTCCGCCTGTCTACTCGCGTGCCTGAGTGCGTGCTCGTTTCTTACTGTAGTGCACTGATGCGTACTTACCCCAATTTGTAGCTGCACGCGATTCTCGTCAACATCTTTGGCGGCATCCTCCGCTGCGACGTGATCGCCCAGGGCATCGTCCAGGCCGCAAAAGAGCTCAAAGTCACCGTGCCCATTCTCGTCCGACTTCAGGGTGCGTGTCGGCGGACGAGCAAAACTTTAGAAAAGTTTTCCCCGTGCGCGGCTCGAACCCCCGTGCTCGCGCGTGCCGACCGCAACGCCGTAATGTTGGTACGGTGTACTCGTGCTTGCACGTTGCAGGCACCAACGTGGACGAGGCGAACGCGATCATTCTCAACAGCGGCCTGAGTATTCTGGCCAAGGACAGCTTTGAGAAAGCGGCCAGTGTTGCTGTGGTTGCTGCCAAGATCAAAACTTTGGCTGCGGGCGAAGACCTGGACGTCAAGATGGAGTTGCCCATTTAAAAAGAGCACAACACATCCTGCACACTAGGATGGGTGTACGACAACTCGAGTGCTGAGCTCCACGTAGTGATACATCCGCTGTAGATAGTGCTGTGGGATCTGGTTCTGGGGGAGCGGTATTTATGTGAGAGCTGTGGAACACAGTCTTGAAAAGGAGTGGAGGAGGCGAATGAAGCGATGCACACAGCATGGAAACAGACCTGTGACTATGGGGTTACCCTTCCCCACTATGTTTCCAACACACCCCCCCCCCCTCCCAAGCAGGTCTCGGCCCCCAGATAGAAACCCAGTCGCATGTACGTGATCACACAACATGCTCCTGTCAACGTGTCTGACTCAGACCACAGCAATGCCTGCCAACAGACAGGCACGCTCTTTGTCATGTGTCACTATCAGTGGATCCCACTTGGTCTGTTCAGCAGCCAAACAAGCTACTGGTCTTCCTCATGTCGACTTGCTTCTTCCACTTCTCATGGCGCAGTAGCCACTTCTGGCACTTGTGCACAATCCACAGGAAAGTCGCAAAGAGTATGCTCAGTATGGAGACGCCGGCGCATGCCTCGAAGCAGCTGCCGATCACTGCAGTCATGGTGGCAAAATTGTGACGCTTCTCATTCCTGACCACCTCTACTATTGGATTGTTTTGGTAGACTGTTATAGTCTTAGAGGATTCCTCAGCCTGCAGCTTGACAATGTTGGCCTGGGTGAAGTAATAGTGTCGTGTGCAGCTGTTGACATGGTCTTTGGTATGGTTGTAATATGGAGTGGCGACTCGTTGTGGTACAGTGCAGCAGATCCACTGATCTTGAGTGGCTGTAGTGATCTTGAGCTGATCTATGGACCCTGCACTTGTGTGATGGTGGTGACATGACATGCAGTCAGTGCTTTCAACAACCTCGGTGCATGAAGTGCTTTGGATCAGTTCCATGATTGAGTAATCAATCTGCAAACTGTGGTCCTTCCACTCGTGCTGGGGACTGAGTGTTGCGATGGGAGTCTGCTGTAGGTCTCCGAGCCACAAGTAGAATTTGTCAGTCTCTTGTCTGGAAGCAGTGATCTGTAGATCTGCTTTTGGCTGCTTTGGCTCCTTGAAAGTGCCAATGGAGTTCAGCAGGCCACATTTCATTGTCGCAGTGTGGAACTGAATGTTGAACATGGTGGTGCAGTCGTCTGTCTCACCATTCCTTTTGCACTTCATCTTGGCCAGGACTTGCCGAGTGCTCTTGCTCCTGTTCTTGTGAATGCAGAATGCTACTGAAGGTGGCTGCACCATTTTTGTGTCAGAGACATCAAATGAGGTCTCATTCTTCAGCATCCAGCCACTCATGTAGAAGTGCAGAATCAGTCCCACCAGGGCGACCTGCAGTATGATGGACAGTGTGCAAAGAACCACCTTGTCCCAATGCTTGTGTTTTTTCTCGCCATCGATGCCCTTCATCAGTTTTCCCTGGGACTTGATGTCATGCTCTTCATGTTCCTCCTCAGCTACTTTGTTGTAGATGTAGGCTGCAATTCTGTCCTTGATGGTCCTCCCCAAGATTTGGATCTTCCAGTTTGAATCTATTACCATGTTTGCAATGATCAGAAAAATTTCTGCAATGATCAGAACACAGAAGCCAAGTAAGAAGCCTGCTCCACCCAGGGCTACACCAGTCAGCTCCATAATGTTCAGCTGATCTACTTCTTTGGTGCCTCGAATCAATGGAAGTATTAGATAGAACTCCATTGTGTACCCACTGGCAGCCTCAAGTGTTTGTGAATATGATGATGTAATTTTGTCTTGATAACAGGGTGTCTTCTTGCAGTTCTGTTTGACAGTGTTAAACTTCTCTACTGTTGCATTAGTATGCTCAATTGAGTTCTGTAAAGTTGAGAAGAAACTGCTTCTTTTTGTCTGTGTATTGATGATTTGGTTGTAATAGTCTTTGTCCATGTTCTTGTGCAGACACTTCACAGCTTCTGTGCCTGAGCAGCATCTGTAAGTGGAGTTCCAGTTATGCAAGAAGCCATGAAACTTCTGAGTGTCATAGCAAAAGTAACATCCACAAATGTGGTGCATGGTCACTGATGATGCAAGGAGTTCTTCCATCATGGTTTCTGGTCTTGTGTCACCACAGTATTCATTTGCAGTAGCACTGCAATTATTGTCTTTGTTGATCTTTTCAGTTCTTGTAATGACTGTACCACTTCTGTAGTGCACGGGAATGGTTGGACCAGTGCTCTCAACCTGCTGGTATGCTGCACCTAATCTCACAGCCCAGTTCGTGTCTGCACCACTGGATCGGTACTGCAGTCCTTTGTAGGTGTAGGGAAGATTCAACAATGAGAGGTTGTTCCCAAAGACGAGGTCCTTGTACTCTGCCCCAAGGTATGGCCTATAATCTCCATCCTTCAAGTATGCATGCTCATCCAGAGTGACTTGAAACCCTGCTTCGGGGCCAGCATGCTTCATCTTGTATCCTGCACGCTCTGTGTTGATGATCAAACAGTCCTCGAGGATTCCCCTTCTGCTGGAGTAGTAGGCCATTCTGCAGCACTGGTGAATGGACTGTCCCTCCAGTCTGCAGTCCTTGATCAGTTGGCATGGTTCCAAAAAGAACTTTTGAATGAGTGTAGAACCAGATTTACTGCTGTCCATGTGCATCTTTTGTGACAGTGCCAGATACTCCTCAGTGAGTCGCTCAACATCCTCTGGAGTGGTGTCATTGATCGACTTGAAGAGCTTCATCTCCTTGCGCAGCTTTTCTGGCAGCCAGTCAGGGAAGCCGAGGTAATTCTTGGGCACTGCCGCTTCTATTCGATATCGCGACAGTTTACCAGCCATCCACATGTATTGGTAGAGCGAGAGGGAGACGTTGTGCTCATAGAGCTTGGTCTGGTTGATAAATCCACTGGTCGAGTAGTAGGAGTTGCACAGGTAGAATGGTGGCAGCTGGATGTCCAGCTCGTCTGAGACAACATACTGCTTGGGGTAGCGGTTCTGGATATAAGTTGTGATATCCACAGCGACGAGTGAAATGGCCAGTATCACCAGAACCGTTAGCATGATCAGCTGGCCCAGGCGGAATAGCAGCGCCGTGGAGCTGAACTTGCTGGTGAGATACCTGACCAGTGCCTCCATGCAGTGCAGAATGGAGAATCCAATGAACAGGTCGAAGACCCCACCGATGATCTCGACGATTGTGAGTGTCGTGAACGTCTTGTGTCTGGCCACTGTGATCGTGTTCAGCAGAACGATCCAGATGTCATTTCGTGGCTTCGCACTCTTGTACAGCCTGTAGATCCAGCGTTCCTTGGTGTGCCTCGTCTCGCACTCAGAGAAGTTCGCGTTGTTGTTCATGTTAGGCTGACAAATGGTGGAGTGCGTGTTGCCTGTGTTGTCAACGATGTGATAGGCGTCGTAGCTAACGACTGCGGAGGGATTCTGGCCGTCTTCTCCATCCCAAACGTTGATGCTTGTGAAGTCCGCCAAACGCACCTGAAAGCAGTG
>JASAMY010002969.1:0-21348 GCA_030248085.1 Paralinhomoeus sp. GSCO2_6 | reverse complement strand
GTCGATCGTCGACAATCACGTGTGTATGTGTCGTTGGGCAGCAGTTAGTGACGTCAGATGGGCGGCGGCGGAGGCTGCGGACCAAAGGCGGCCTTCCTCACGCGGCTCTGGTCCCACCTTCTGCTGCGACTCGTCGGCATCGCATCGACCACTTTCTCTAGAGAGAAAGCGCTGACAGTGTCAGAGTTGACGAAGGGAGGGGGGGGGGGGGGAAGACGAGCAAGCGTGGCTACGGCGGGCGATCTTGTGCGCCTTGTCGAGCTCCTCGAAGCGAATGCTGTCCCGGTAGTGATCTTGCTCCCACAAGTGGCAGAGGCTGCACGTCTTGAAGATCTCCTTCACGTCGGCCATCGGCACGCCGTCCTCCACCAGCCGTTGGCCGGGCTGGCAGCTGCGCGAGGAGGGCACAGCAGCGGCTACCTTCCGCGGCTTCTTCGGCAGCGCTCCGACTGCGTACTCACCTGCAGAAGTGGCGGTAGGGCTGGGTCGTGCTCAACTGCACCTTGCAGATGTTGCAGAAGTACGTGTGGCACTTGTCACATGCCAACTTGTTGCACTGCTCCGACTTGACAAACGGTCGTTTGCAGCCCGGACATTCTCGCACCAGAGCCTTGTTCTTCTCTTTCTCGCTGCAATTTGTACGAGCTGCGCCCCGTGACGCGCCTCTCTGCGTTTGTTCTTGCGTTGTACAAGAAGCGATCGACACGCGTCAGCTCGTCCGTCACCATCTCATCGCAGCGTTTCCCAAAGTGGCCATCGGCCCAATCTTGCTCGCAAACACGACACACCTATAGAAAGAATACGCGAGCAGTGCAGCGTCGCACTACGCAGACGTCGCCTAGCGCACTTTTGCCTTGCAGTCGTCATTTGGACACTCGAAGACCTTTTGCACGTCTGGAGGCGCTTCGATTGCGGCTTGAGTGCCGCAATACTTGCATCTGAATGCGACAGTCGAGGTGCACTTGCATGGATATGGATGGATGGATGGATGGATGGAAGTCTCGTGCGCGGCGACCTGCAGAGGAATTCGTGAACTCCGCTGCGGCAGAGCTGCTGCTCGAGCAGGCGGGCGTCGATGGCAGCGATGGACGTCAGCGGCACGTGTCGTATGAGGAGGTCTGCGTCGTCGGCGGTCGCGGTGACAGTGGCGGTCGGTGGGAGAGGTAGGGAGAAGCGCGCGCGCATGGATCGCACCTCTGCCGTACTCGGCGTCGCAGTCCAAGTCGGCGCAGGGGATGGGCACGCTGCTGATGCCGCACTCCGCCTCCTTGGCCATGGCCCGCAGACACTGCCTGCAGCAGTCGTGTCCGTTCTCGCAGCTCACCGTCCACTCGGCCGTGTCCTCCGTCCAGCTGCAGTGCACGGCGTGCGTGCGTGCGTGCGTGCGTGCGTGCGCGCCGTGGGTCGAGCGACGCGTGCGCGCAGTCGAACCAGACGCAGCAGACCGACAACGGCAGATCCAGCGTGCTGGCCGTCTTGACCCGGCGCTGCCTGAGGCGCTCTCGTTGGCTGCTTTTCTCGCGCAGCTCGCGGACCTGGGCCGCCTCTGCCGCCTTCTGCGCCTCTTGCCGCCGTTTGCGCTGAACAACACTCCATGCCCCCACGGACGCGCGCGGCCACGACTCGCGTTCGCTGACATTTTCGAGCCAGCGACCGTAATTTCTCGTCCAGACGACTTCTCGACGAAACTGCTCGCTCAACACCGCCTCTTTGGGATCTTTGGGCGGCAGGCCTGGCAAGCCACCTTCCGCGGCACTCTAAACAGAACGGAACTCGACGAGTCTTCCGCTAGCGAGTGCGCAGCTCCCTCCGTCTCACTTGCTCGAGATACTCGTCGTCCCAGGTGATCGGCAGACGTACAGCGGTCGAGCGCATTTTCGATCGTCGACCCTTCATGACTTTGAGACGCAGCTCGAATGGCTCTTCTCGGCCTGAAGTCAAGCCCTTCCCCGCTCCGCCGTTCGGCACTCGACGCGACGACGGTCTCTGCTTGCCTCGCTTGAACGAGAACGTCAGAAAGGGCTGCGATGAATTGGCGACCCTGTCAACTTCGCGAGCGCCCGTCGCCGCCCACTGCTCTTTCAGCTGCAGATAGGCAGGCGCGTAGTGGTAGCGAAAGCGGCGCAGCACCTCTCTGAGCGACTGAAAGCGCGACTGCGACTTTGGGCGCCGCCAGAGACGCATTGGCCGGCGCTGATGGGCATACGTTGACGCTGATCTGGGCAAAGTCATCCAATAGCTTCTGCTCGGCGTTGGCTCGGTACAAGAAGTCGGGCAGATCGCCAAGGTCGTTGACGTAATCGAACTCTCCGCGCGGACAGGGATCCGCTTCCTGAAGGCCGTGCGCGCAGTCGCGGCTGCTCGGCGCGGCGGCGCGCACCGCTTGGCGCCACGCACCGTTTCCGCCTTGAGCAGCTCCGCTTTCTTGCGCGCCACGTAGGGCGCGGTCGGCAGCTTCTGGACGATGGCGCTCTCGTCGTCGACCCACTGGACGAGCAGCGGGTACAGGTCGAACTCCTTGCCGAGCTTCTTCTCCTTCTCCACTCGCTCGGCCAGCCACTGGGTGTCGATGTTGGGGAAGAGGGCGACCTGCAGACGCGACCGCCGCTGCCGCCCCACACTCAGCTGAGTGGCTGGGAAGAAAGAGGCAGCAGGCGAGGAGCCGAGGACACGCACGGCCGTCTTCACGGCGTCCCGGCCTCTGCACGGCGGCAACTGCGTGTAGGAGACGAGCAGACTCGCCCGCTCCTGTCGCCGCTCCTCGTCCGTCGCCATTCTTGCTCGCGTCCCTTTCAAGCCGTGTGTGTGTTCAGACAATATCAAATAATCACACTACGATTGATTATGTCAGTTAGTTGTTTATTCAAACATTACAACTGAGTGACCGCCGCGAGTCAACATCAGTCTTACGTATACGTAGTCACAATGAAAAGATGTTTTGTGACCTTGGAATTGTACGGCATACTGTGGCGATCGGGCTACGTTTGCGATTCACTTACACTTATTGCTCATGTACTTTTCAACACAAGTCAATGTTCTGTAGCTTTGCCCATTTGATGCGGCTTTTCTCCTATTCCCTCTTCGCCGCCTACCGACTCCTTGTACTGTGTTGCCTGTGCAGCGCTTTGCAATAAAAGTGTGTGCGTGCCGTACGGCGTGCGTGTCTGTAGTGTAGCGGCGTCGGACACTGCGGTGTGCCCCCCGCCTTCGTAGGTGCCCGCGAGCACGTCTGCCAACGCGAGAAGCCGCAGCGCCAGGGCGGGCAGCGACTGACTCCGGCGGGCGACCGAGCGACGGCCGACCGGCGGACGAAGAGGTTTGTGCGCGCTACCGTGTCTGACAGCGGTTTCGGCGCAGCACAACCGTTCGAACGACGACTCGTGGCCGGCCGCACCGCGTGCGACCACGTCCGAGCGGCGGACAGCGTACAACGACGAACTCGAACTAGACGAACTTGAAACTACTAAAGCAACAGACTACCAGCAGACTGACGAAAGGTCGCGAGTGGGAAGGCGAGGCGAAGCTGCGCACAGCACGGGGCGTCTCAGTCGGAGTCGAAAGTACAACGACATGCAAATAGCTTGCAACTCGCATTATTTGCATAATAACGCACAGCCTTACATACAGTAACTACACTACAAATAGGGTTCTCCGATCTCTTCGCCCCAGCTTTGTATTGCGGAAAGCCGTTCTCTCGGATTTTGTACCTTGACTTCGCGATGACTTCTACCTACAGTATTTCGCGGCAGCTTGCTTAACAGCTGCTCATCGACTATTTCATTACAGATTTACAAACCGATTAGCAAAAACAACAGATTCCTCCAACTATTGTAATTCGCTGCTTGTACCGTATGTAAATTTTAGTTTGAATTTTATATGTGCACCATCTTTGTCTATGTACCGTGTACCAAACACAGTGAAGCAAACTCGACGTGAAGTGATAGGGATGCCGAGGCCCTCGAGAGTAAAGAGAGACAAGAGGAAGATGCGGTGAACGATTGTAAAGGCTGATTCACAATTAACGGTCTTCCCATCGGTCTCGGTCTCGGTCTCGGTCTCGGTCTCGGTCTTCCCATGCCAAACAGCGAAGACCGATGCGAAGACCGAGACCGAGACCGAGACCGACGATGTTGGGAACTTTGAACATTTGCTCCGGTCTTCATCGGTCTTCATTGAACTCGTGTTGAACGCGCGCGCTACCGTAGTCACGCTTTACTATAGCCGTCACCCTCAAAGAATTTGTCGGTATTCGCATAAGCGCAAAGCGACTAGGAAATTAGCCGAAATTGAAAACACGGAAGAGTTTACGATGCGTCGTATTCAACAGGTGGAGGCGGCGCCGTCTCCTTGGATAATTGACGACTGCTCTTATACCAAAAATCCAAAAAAAAACGGCGGCGGCATGGCTGCACGTCTCTAAAGACACGGCGGCGGGAAAATCTGCGCCGCCATTGCATACGTCAAGGTGGACGGGCGCGACGGCATTGTCCTACATTTTCTGTAAGCGTCGGCAAAAGCGGCAGCGTCAGCAAAAGCGTCGGCAGCAGCGGCAACGGTGTCGACGGCGGCTCTGACGACAGCTCCTGTAGCGGCGTCCGCGCCCCTGGCGGCGGCCAGAAGCGCTGGCGGCGGTCTGCGTCTGCCGCACAATGTCTGTCCGTTTGTCTGGTGGTAGTGCGTTCCCGTCACTGCGTGTGCTTTTTTTGTTTCCTACGGAAGTCGCATAAAAAATGAAACAGGTCGAAAACAAGGGCCACAGTACGCTCTTTAATACGCTGACAGGCGCTCATTTAACCGAAGATCATTGAAAGACCGGAGGCAACGCGTCGTCAATTTGGCATGGGTCAAAAAGTGTCTATTGTGTCTTGTGGTGTTGCTTGCATCGTCGAACCGCAAATAGGTACGTTGCTTCAGTTCTACTCACACGTGTTGACACGGAAAGAAACGGACGAGAGCACAGAGGGGAGAATCACAAGGAGGAGGGAGGGGAGAGGGCGCAGAGCCAGAGAGGGTCGGACGGACGGCGGTCAGGGGTTGTACTCGATGGGAATGTTCTTGCGGCGGACCATGCCGTCGCCCTGGAACCACTCGCGGCGGAACTGCTTGGCGGCGCCCTCCGGGGCGTTGGTCCACTCGACGGTGACGCGGTCGTTGTTGGTGTCGGCGGAGGCGTAGTCGAACGCCTCGCAGCTGACGGCCAGCAGCACCGACTCCTTGGGGTCGAGGCAGCCGGCCGGCGGGTCGACGGACAGCCGCTGCATGTTCGTCGTCTTGATGGCCCAGCCGATGCGCCGGCTGCCGTCGTTCTGCACCGCCACGTGGTACGTGTGCTTGTCCGCGAACGGCGCGTTGTACACCAGCTTCGCGTGCGGCTGCGTCAGGATCTCGCCCGGCGGAAGAGACGCCATCCTTGCTTCTTTCGCTTCTTCTTTTTCTTCTTTCCGAGCAGAACACAAAGCAAACAAGAAAAGCATAAAACAAACACGAATTTTGAGTTGTGCTAGGGCAGGGATAATGAACGATTTGCGAAAATGATCGGAAGCAAAAGCACACATTCATGGGGTATGTCGAAATTCCTATGTTATTTTAAAGAATGATTCGCGTGTAAGCAGTCCACTTATGTCGCAAGTGCAAGCAAACTGCCAGAAGCAGTAAGTAGCAGCGTCTCATTCGGCACTTGCCCATCTTGACTGTTTCACTAATCTCGGTGTTGTTCTTGTAGAACGATGCGCTGAATTGGCTGTCCACTGCCCTTTTAGAAAACAGGTGATCCCGACGTAATGATTGATAGGTAATCAAAGTCGATAGATCGAAAGAGCGTGTTGCGCTAATCATTAGGTACAATTGTATTTGCATGTCAAATTTGCATAGGTATTTATTTTCAAGAATTATGGCTCCAATTTTTTGCCAGTGTTTAGTTACCCTCGTTGATATGGAGTGAGTAGGGACACCAACTGTCGAAGAAGGCTTTGCAGAGCAGATGGAGCGTGGACGTCAAGCGGACTCAAGCCAACCGACTCTTACAATTATGGAGGGAGGGGTAATTAGAGAGGTTACGATAGTTTTGTTACGCGCATTTTGTCGTTTGTTTTAGCTGCCGCTTAGCAATGCGGCCGGCCTTGTGTATTATGTGTGTTTCGCCTCTTCGGCTTGGGCTAGCTTTCAGAGCGAGAAACGGCTCTCCCTTCCGACGGGCAGCCCGACACAAGATACTGACTCACACACTGACTGACCAAGCGGGCGCGCAGCTACAGGTATACGTACGCGCCGCTCACTCGGCATAAAGGCGAAGCGGCGCAAAGGCTAAATGGTGGCGCCGCTTAGGAATGCGTCTGCGCCGGAAGCACGCACCGCTACAGTATGCGCGCTACTACTCTAACTAACTACTGGCGGTGCAGCCGCCACACTCCCGCCAGAAGAACAATCACTGGGTCTTCTTGCGGAAGCGCAGGAAGTGCCGCGTGACGACGCCCAGCAGCGCGCGAAGCAGCACCGGAAGCAGCGGCCCTGTCGTCAGTAGGCACTGGAACAGGCAGGGCGTGAGGAGTAGCGCGACGAGCACACCGACGACGATCAGGGCGACCAGCACGATGTTCATGTACGAGCTGAGCACCCACTGACGGATCGCGTCCAGCCCGTCGAGTCCGAAGTCGAAGGCGCTGCTGTTGCCCGTGTCGACCGTGATGGTGCTTGTGTTGTAGAACGGTGTGCGCTCCACGTAGACGAGTGTGGCCTCCAGGTCGAAGTGCGTGTCTTCAGCTGGGCAACGCACGGTGCAGGTCTCCTTGATGTAGGCCTTCTTGTAGTGGAGGGCGGCCTTGGCACGCACACCCTTGTTCGGCGTGCAGTGAGTGCTGAACTGTTGTGCGCCGCAGGTGACGTGTGCAACAGCCTCTCCAAAGTCCGTTTGGCAGGTGAAGGCGATAGTGGCTCCCGCGTTGCAGCTGTAGCAACCACCGAACGACGCCACCTCAATTCGGCAGGTGTTCTTGTTCATCTTGGTGGCCAGGCGGACGCCGTCGAGCGTCAGTTGTAGCTCCAGAGCGGCGTGTTGCTGGAATTCGGCTACGACGTCTTTGCCGTGTCCATGGAGGTAGATGCCGTTGGAGACTTGAGGCAGCACCTTGTGGGCCTCCTCGAATAGGAGGAGAGAGTCTTGAGCAGAGGTGATCCGCGACATGCTGTACTGCAGATCAACTTCGACGTCGTCGACATGGGCCAAGTTGTCGGCGACCGACTGCGCAGGGTCGACGAAGGGGCGCGGATCAGCAACCGCGTCTAGGTAGCCTTGCAGACGAGCCTTGAGAGGGCCGATTTGGCGACGAAGAGGGCCTGACATGCCGGAGCCGGAGGTGGGCAACCGAGTGAGAAGTGAGTGCACGACCCCTCCCCGCGCTCTCGGAGTCCGACCGAGACACCCACAAGCTCAAACGGCGCCGCGAGAGGGCACGGAGCTCAGGTCACGCCACTTTAGCTGCCGCTTAGCAATGCGGCCGGCCTTGTGTATTATGTGTGTTTCGCCTCTTCGGCTTGGGCTCGCTTTCAGAGCGAGAAACGGCTCTCCCTTCCGACGGGCAGCCCGACACAAGATACTGACTCACACACTGACTGACCAAGCGGGCGCGCAGCTACAGGTATACGTACGCGCCGCTCACTCGGCATAAAGGCGAAGCGGCGCAAAGGCTAAATGGTGGCGCCGCTTAGGAATGCGTCTGCGCCGGAAGCACGCACCGCTACAGTATGCGCGCTACTACTCTAACTAACTACTGGCGGTGCAGCCGCCACATTTGTTTGTTCCATGCTGAGCTGATCGTACACAATTCGAACACTATGCATGCAACTGATTGGGACAACATTGACTTGGGACATCTTGTCTGTGGGACAACCTATTTGATGATGTATCTGAACTGCACACGTGTACACACGTGCACAATACAATTTGTATATTCTTACATCCATGTGATGTACGATACATGTGTATATCCTACGTACATGTACAAATGTTGCACTTGGAAAAGTCACAAATTGGCGTCGCAATCTTTGACCTTGCGTCGATAGAGTTCGGATGCGTACGTACTCAGGAGGAAGATCCAATTTTGGGAGGGAGGAGAATAACATCGCCAAAAGTGCCACTTCTGACGTTTCGCACGCAAAAGTGTCGCCATGTCCGACTTTAAAGCACCACACATACTGAAAACAACGAAATTCTCAGGTTTTCTAAACGGCATAAGCTTACAGGGACCACCGCGCTCTGACCAAGCTGCTGTCGCTGCGTTTCTTGTGACCGAGAGAGGCGAGAGAGCGTCCGTAGGCGTCGTCGGCTAGCGGACGGAGGAGGAGGATTGGAGGCGGTGGGCGAGCTGCTTCTCGACGAGCAGCTCGTAGCAGCGGTAGGCGACGTACCAGCAGAGCAGCATGGCCCAGACGACGAGCAGCTCGAAGGTGAGCACCAGCACCATGGGCGACACCGATTCGTGCCAGCCGGCCGCGCGCACCGCCTGATGCTGCACGCGCTGCTCGCTGGCCGTGGCGCGTGCGACGGGCGAGCGAAGCGAAGCGACGGACGCACGTGTATCGTCTCCTTGGCGCAGAACGTCTCTAGGGCGCGCTTGAGCACGTCGAGGAACTGCGCCAGCATGTAGGGCACGACCAGCGCCGCCCTGCCCAGCACGCTGCCCGCCAACAGCAGCGCGCACAACGCGATGCCCACCAAGCCGAAGACGTAGCCGACCGCTGCGACGCCGATACGCACGCGACTCAGGCGCGACCGACCGACCGACGTCGCGAGACCGTAGACGCCATTGGCAAGCGCACCCGCCCAGGCAGCCCTGCTCTGCTGCGGCACGTCGAGCTCGTCGTAGAGAGAGTCCTTCCAGAGTGAGAACGCGTACAGCTCGGCGCCCTTCCACGCCAGCTCGAGCAGCGCCGCGGCGCTCGCCACGACACGGATGGGCAGGCAGCAGCACGTCCGCTTCATCGAGCAGTAGCCGTAGCGGTGCTGCTGCAGCGCAACGCTCCACGACTCAACTGCGTCCACGCACTTGAATCTGGGCCCTCACGCACTCTCGGCATCTTCTCCTCTCTCCCTCCTTTCTCACTCTCTCGTCTTTCGTTGAGCGTCAAAACAAAGACGCACACCCATACTGCCACAAGCGTCCGCGTACGCGTGCGTACTTGCCGATCGTCACTCCCGATAACCGTTGGGCCTACCTCCTCGCCGCACGTTACAATTGCACACGATACAATGCAATTGCAATTGCGACCAGCTGCATCGGGAAACATGTTGCTGCCAGCGAGAGGCAAACACTAATAGCAATTCGCCCGGCTGCAGCAAGAAGAGACGCCTCAACACCAGCTTTCGGGTTGCTGTGGTCTACTGACACATCAGTTTCAAAAACGTTCTATACCATATACGGCTAATACTCACGGCTGTTTCGGATGGTCTCGGCGTTTTTGCGGCTGTCCCTTTTCCGTATATCGCAAATACTTGTGCGAAGTATGTTCGGGACAAGGCTATTAGTAAAAGCGAATTACGAATTGCGAATTTTGAATTTTGAATTTCGACTTCGGTATACTGTACTTCCAACATTTAAAATTTGATTTTTTGTACTGTATTTGAATAATTCAGCGCTCGCTGTGCTTCCGTCTCGGAAATGCGGTTCATCGCCGCGCGTTCTGTGGGCGACAGCGGCGGCGATGCCGACGGACGAGTTTCTTGCTTCGAGCTTCTAAAATTTTGAAAAAAACATATGTGCACATATCCGCTTGTTCTATTGTCATTTTTTGTGTATATGATGCATCAATGCTGAAGTGCAACTTACAAGCGCTTGTCGCCTGTCACTGTTGAATCGCACTGTGTGTCAATTGCTAGTTGACAGTCTTGCTGACGAGAAAGCCACAGCGGCTCTAAACTAACGCGGCAGCGCCCCCCACACAGCGAGGGCTGTGGCGATGGCGGGGGCGGCGATCGCCAACGAACGCTTCGTCAAACTCGTGGAGTGGGCGGCGTTCAGCACGTGTTCCAAGGTTCACTCATTGTTTGGGCCGACAGCGAAACGTGCGCTGGTTCGCGTCCCGACACTCTGCAGCTAGTCGCCCCGCGCGGTGTTGGCAAGCCTGGTAGAGGCAACGGCCTAAGCGACAACACGAAACAGAGTGAGACGCTAACGTACAGCTGCTCCAGGGCCCTGAGGAGGGAGGGGAGGGTCACGAAGGGAGAGTCCACCAGGGCGGGCGTGAGGAGATTCCCACCATGGGCACGTCATCTCGTTCCAGCGTGTGGAGGGCACCTGACGGTTGGCGGTGCGGCGTCAGTGAGCGCTTACTGGACGCTGTCCGCGACGCGGCCGGGCGGGGTGGCGCGTCGGCAGGCGGACGCCGCGTGCTCGGCCACCTCATGGCCTACCGGGGCAAGGCGAGAGCGCAGCACTCTACGACGACCTGATCGCTGAAACCTACTCGTCACTAGCTTTTTTTTTTTTTTTTTTTTTGTTTTTTTTTTTTTTTTTTTTTTTTTTTTTGTTTTTTTTTTTTTTTTTTTTTTTCATCCTGCTGCAACTCATTTTCATACATATAACATAGTCCGCCTCCCCATTTACGTACCTACATACATCATATCATTCTGCGTGCTCCAAAAAAATCAAATTTTGCCTGCGGCGCCGTTTTTTTGCTCCAACCTACCATTTGTAGAGTCACTAAAGCATTTTGAAAAAATATACACAATTCTCCCTGCGGTGCTTTTCCTGAATTCCAAAGCATTTCCTAGTCATTATGAGGCGAAAAAGAGGAAGTGTTCAAATTTGGCCGAAGGTACCCCCCAGCAACTTTAAAAAATCCCAATTACCCCCCTCCACCTCGAGGCCATTACCTCCTGAGAACATCCAACTTTCTTCATTGCGAATTTGTCGGCACAGAGATAAGTTTCGCAACGAAATTAAATTTTATCCCGCGCGCTCTCCCGGTATATATAATATGCATCGCGCTATTGTTGGGTAACTTTCAGAAGAAATTCCTCTTTAAAGAAACAAGCCCGCGTCCAAAAACCGCCGTCCCCCAAATTCAAAATTCAAAATTCAAAATTCGGAATTCGTAATTCGCTTTTACTAATAGCCCGGGACAATGGGCGGAGACGGGGAGCGCGAGGAAGGAGCGCCGACGACGCCCGGGGACGACGAGAGGAAGGCGTTCCTTTTGTATCTGAGGGCGTTGCTGGTCAGCGCCGAGCAGACGGGCAGGACTGCGTTCGAGGTGCAACACGACTACAGGTACAGGCCTGTCGTCATTTCGGTCGAGTCGAGTCGCACGGCGATGCTTTGTGCAGGGACCTGACGGGCAAGGAGTTCCCTCACGCGGCCTACGGCTTCCCCGACGCGCTCTCCTTCCTGCGGAGTCTGAAGGACGTCTGCTTCTCGCGACCGCCGCCCAAGGGCATGCCGGACAACATGTGCCGCTTCTTCTGCGTTCCCACGGACAAGACGAAGAAAATTCAAGCTCTCGTCACGAATCAGAGATTCTCGCGGCCCTCCAAGTTCGGAGGCGTCCTTTCCACCGCCGACAGGCGCAGCATTGTGCGTGCGATGCGAGCGGCGTGTCGCGTTACTGACCGATGTAGACACTCTCAGTCAGTGCTTGGTAAATGTAGTTGGCGGGGAGGGGGGGGGGGGGGTGGAGGGGTAGCACTTCGTCGAACCAGCAGCACCGATAAAGATATCGCGCCGTCGCGTGTCTAAGGGGTCCGGAAAGCTCTGGCATTCCGTGCGGTTGATTGAAACGGAATGTATGAACCGTAACAGCGACAGCGAGTGTATAACGAATCGCTCGCGGCAACGCAAGCGTCTTTTTCAGTTTTCGCGGGATGTGGTGGCCGCGTTGCGCGTCATGGCGCAGCCGGCGCCGAAGGAGTCGGTGGAGCAGCAGTTCGTCAAGATGCGCGGCCCGATGGACGTGAGTGCGCATGGCTGCTGCACACCGAGTAGAGCCGTGAACGGTGTCGATGCAGGCCAAGGCCGCCTTCGGCATGTCTCTGGGCGACGCGCTGCGACGCGGCCTGGTCGAGGGCGTGCGCGTCGAGGTGCGCGGCGACCGCCTCTACCTCTCCATCGAAAAGTCGCCGTCGGCAGAGCCGGCCAAGCGACCCGATACCAAGAAAGTCAACACCATGGGTGCGTCTCGCTTCCGGTCCACCAAGTCTGCGGATAGTTCCACTTGGGGGTCCTTTAGCGCCCGTGTGGGGCGTGGGTGAGGAGGTGGGCGTGGACGAGCAGCGCGCCGACGTCGACGCCACGCGGTCGCAGCAGGAGGAGCCCTTCTCGGCGTCGACCTCTTCGACAGCCGTCGTCGACACGTCCTCCCGTCGCGAGAAGGAACGTCCAACAGACGACGATGGCGCTGTAAATCTGGACGAAGCGCTCGCCCACGTGCTTCTTGACGAAGAATTCGACGACGAGGAATCTGCGCAGCAAGGGTCGGTTATTTAGAATATTTTGGTGCGTCGACACTTGCGCCCGATTGAAGTGTCACGTCGAATGTTTTTGGCGAATTTTTGAAAAGTTCTCGCACCTTTAATGCCGTTAATTATTTGATATTTTGTTACATTCTTCTCACTGTATAGCATTGTTTCTGCAATTTGTTAGACTCGACGAAATCGTGCCGTCTGCCGAGCAGCTCGTCGACGAGATGGCGTCGGCCGAGGCCGCGGCCAAGGAGCTGTTCCGGCTCTACCCGGATCTGACCAACGTCCGGAAGCTGTTCGTCAAGCAGCCCAAAATCCAGTTCTGCGACTTGGAGAGGCTCTACCAAGTGGGATGGTGCTTGCTTGCTCTATGGGAGGGAGGGTCGCACCGTTGTTGTGGTTGAGGCGCAGACGGGCGAGCCGCTGCTGCGACAGTTCGACGTGTACACGATGAAGGACTTCATCAACAAATGCGGCGTCCTCCTCGAGCAGACGAGCGACGACGACGGCGTGCAGGTGCTCTCCTGGCGCGGGGGCAGCAGCGGCCCCGACGACGCCGAGCCCTCAACGTCCAAGGCGACACGGCCGCCGCCAGCGCCAGTCCAACGAGGCGAGCCCGTGCCCCAGAATCTCGTGGGCGAGCACGCGGCCGACCTCTACCGCATGGTCGCCGCCGAGAACCCCATCGCCTACAAGAAGGCCGTGGATCAGTTGAAGGTAGCCAGCTAGGCGGCCTGACTGGCTACCCTCGACTTAGAAACGAACTCGACGCTTTGTAGAAGCTGACCGAGAGCAGCGACATCAGCTACATCCAGAAGATCGTCATGCAGAACATTCAGCATTTCGGCCTCCACTATACCGGCGACAGTAGGCGCTCTCCGCTCTTGTTCTTCCCGCCTCTATCGCGTCATTGAGAACGCGCGCGCACTTTAGGACAGCTCTTCATTAAGCTGCACGAAGAGGCGAAGTCGACAGACGACGGATTTGTCGGCGAGGTGCAGTCGTCGCCGTCCCAGCCGGCGGCACAGTCGCAGCCGGCGGCACAGTCGCAGCCGCCGGTCGCGGCGGCTCCTCTGGCCAGTTGCCCTCCGCTGGCCGATCCCGACAAGCTCTTTCCCCCGCAGCAGTTCGCCTTCAACCGGATCACGCTCAAGGCCATGCCCCTCGACGCTCCCGCGCGTCTACTCGAGGTGGGGGCGCTGCTGCGCCCAAGCCTAGACTCGCTTCTCACTTCGTTCCCTCTCCCTCTATAGGTTCTCTGCACGCAGTACGTCTCGCCCACCGAGTTCTGGGCGGCGCGGACGCAAGACGGCGCCTTCGTCATGGAGCTACTCGGCGAGATGACGTCAGTCAGCCAGCACCTCTCTCGATCTATGAGCGTTGTCGAAGCGCGGCTCTGCTGCAGGCAAATGTACCAGCACTTGCTGAACGCCGGCTTGGAGGCGCAGCTCAAGGTGGAGTCGTCGGAACTGCGCGTCGGCCTCTGCGCCGCCGTCCCCTACAGCGAGTTCGGCTTCCACCGAGCGCGCGTCCTAGCCCCGCCGCGGGCCGACAGCGTCAAGGTGCCCCCACCCCCCCCCCCTTTTCCCTTCCCTCTAGGTCGGCCGGTCGTCAGCAGATAGCCTCGTGCAGGTCTCTTTTGTGGACTTCGGCACGCAGGAGGAGGTGCCGGTTCACGACGTCTACCGCCTGACGGAACACTACCTCGAGTGCTCCCCTCCGGCGGCCATGCTCTTCCGAGTCGCCCACATGACGCCGCCCGCCGGCCGCTCCCAGTGGTCGGCCGACGAAGACGACCGCTGCCGAGAGGTCTTCCAGAGCTACTTCGGCGCAGACGACCCCGTCTCGCGGAGCTGCCGAGTTCTCGACCTCTTGCCACCCGTACGCGCTTGCCAGACGCACCGTTGTCCGTTGTCAGCGGCGGGTTGTTGCGTGCAGAACGACGTCTTCCTGGTGGAGCCTTTGGTGCCCGACGGGAGCGAGGGCGAGCAGACGGTGTCGCTTCTCAAGAAGTACCAGGCACAGGGACTCGCCGCCGAGACGGAATCCCTGATCGTCTCCTGCAGCAGCGCCATCGCCGCGCCAGTCGAAGCGCAGCCCACGTGAGCTGGCTTGCTAGCTAGCTAACGCTGGCTGGCAATACGCTCGGAACCCACGAGTATAGGTCGTCGACGTCGACGACGACGACGGCTGGCTTCGTGGCAGCCGCCGAGTCGATGGCGATGCAGTTGCCGTCGGCGGCGGATTTGCGCGCCACCGCCGCCTACGCGCAGCCTGTCGTTCCCGACCCGGCGCCCTCGCTGCCGCCAGCCCGCGCCGAGAGCCAGCGGGATGGCGTCGCGGCTGCCGCAGCCGAGGCGCAGGAGGAGGACGACTTGCAGGCGCTGGACGTCGAGCACTTCCGTCGGGGCCTCCAGTCGGGCGAGATGGACGTGGACATCGTCGAGATGGCCATCGGCGTGCTCGTACAGAACAGGTAGCGCGACTGCACGGGCTGGCGTGGCGTGGCGTTGCGTGTGCGCCCATTGTGGGGCGGGCGATGGGACCCATGGGTGCGTTGGCAGAGACGCGAAGCAGGCGGAGTTCAAGGCGGGAAGGCGGTCGGCGCGCCAGCTAGTGGAGAACGTGAGCAAGCTGTCCAAGATGAACGCCGACATCAAGGAGCTCGAGCGGATCGTCCTCCAGGCGCGTCGCAGCGCCGCCGCCGCCGCCCACAGCGCCGCCTCCAGCGGTACGGCGCCGGCACTCCGCTGACCCGTTTTTTCGTATTGCGCGTCGCCTGCGCTCGTCCAGTGAGCTACCCACTGCAGTCGCAGCAACCGACGTACCCCGTCTACGCGCCAGACTCGGCCATGGGCGGCGGCGTCGCCCCTCAAGGTAGCGTTTGTCTGTCGATTGACCTTTCTTCCACCCGCTGGCGCATGTGTACCGCATCCTAGGGTTCGTGCCGAACGTGGCCGGCTTCCACCAGTCGGCGGCAGCTGTGCAGGGAGTGCCGCCCTTGTACGGGCAGCCGCAGCTGCAGCAGCAGCAGCAGCCGTACTTCGGCATGGCCGGCGGTCAGATGCCCCCCTACCAGCCGCATCCCGCCTATCCCATGGGTCCCTCACCGGTCCCGAACAGCGCGCGGCCTCCGCCCGTGATGCCTCAATTCGTCGTGCCCCGGCCCCCAATGCTGCCCGCGCAGTTCAACCGCTCCATGCCCACGCAGGTGACGTCGAAGCTCGGTGTCCGCGGCGACCTCAGTCGACCGCGACGCTTGCACCGTTCAGCTGTCGATGCTGCGCGCGCGCGCCCAGACGCCGCCGGCCTCCAGCAGCCCCGACAGCCAGTAGACGGGCCGCCGTGCCTCCGCTCAACGTCGCCGCTGCCGCTCGAGCAGTCGGCGGACACCTCAGGGCCGATGCTTTCTTTTGACACGACTGCGAATCCGTGGCATACGCACGCGCACGCCGTTCAGTCTCGCCCCGCCGAGTGTTTTTTTTTGTGCCGGTCGCGGATTAGCACTTCCTGTTGTGTAGACGTAAGAATTTGTGTCGCATAGTCACCTAGTCTCGCTGAGAGTCGGGTCAAGCGAGCGGTATCACTTCGATTTCAAGCAGTAAATATAATATTGGAGGTGGACCGTTTCTCTATGACGCAACCAAATACTGCTTTTCACCAATATACGGTATTTTTCTGTCGCTTGCGCTTCAGTGTCGTCCAAGGCGGCTCTATATATTTATTGGCCCAAAATGAGCTTCACCGAAGGGTGGTTGGTGACGACTGCTTTTGAAACTTCTTTAGTTGGACTAGTGTACAGTACGGTAGTCAGTGACGTATCTACGAGGATGGTTATGTACCCATTCCCCGGATGAATGAGGTAGGGGAAATGCTCTGGGAGAATAAAGGGCTATGCGGACCTTACTTTTCCCATAAAAGAAATTGTAGGTGGTAGAGAATCTCAAATTTTTTGGTGTCCGTTTTTTGTCTTAATTGTCAAAAATGGACCGTTTTGTGTTCCAAGCACCGCTAAAATGGCCCGACATGCATAAATTTCAACTCTCCCCCCCTCTTCTGCAAAATTCGTCCTATCCTCCTAGAAAAAAAACTGGATCCGCCACTGACAGAAGTGGTCGCTGCTCTTGCCATTTCGTCTTACTTTCCGTCGACAGTGGTATGCTGTGCGTCTACAGGACGCCAGGCGCCACCGCCCCGATGCCGGCGGCGCAGTCGGACTCGGCGCGCAAGGCGGAGGCGGATGACGACTGCCAGGTGGTGGATTCTCGCAGTCCCTCGTCCGTCGACTCCATTCCCGTGCCCGTGCCTCCGCCCCCTGGCTGCGGCGCCCAGAAGGAGGCGTGGCTCAAGGCGCAGGAGGCCCTACAGAAGGTACAGGGCGCCGCCGCCGCCGGCAGCTGGCGCCCTCCTCCGCCCTCACCCTCCGCGGCTGCCCAGCCCGTCAACACCATGCAGAACGCTATGGAGCGACTCTATCCCTGGATGTCGGTAGCCGGGGTGCCGTTCCCGGGTCGCTTGATTTAGCTTCCTCGCTTCAGGGTACCGTATGGCGTTCCTAGTCAGTCTGTCTGGGCGCGGACGAGCAGTGCGACGCCTAGCTGGAGACCCCCTCCGGGCTTTCATGCAGCTGCGCCTCCGTTGGGGCTCCGCAATCCCAGTGGCTTTGGAGCGAATGCGACGTCGGCATTGTCGTCTTACGGAGCCCAGGCGGTGGCCAGGCCGCCGCCTTTCGCGGTCGCTTCAACGGCGCCGCCGACGTCGACGACGATGTCTCCTGTGCTGCTCGGTCGGCTGCGGTCGCGCGCCGCCGCCTGGCGACCCGTGGCCGCGGGCGGCGGCGGCCGGACCGGCGGCAACGCCATTCCATTGGGCGGCGCATCGCGCGTTCGCCCGCCTTCGCTCTTCGCTCCCCTGACAGTCACCGCTCCAGCGCCTGTGCCTCCTCCCGTTCCGTCGCCTCAAAGACTCCCGCTGCCCGTGCCCAGGCCGCAACCGCAGCCGCCGCCGACGCAGCAGCAGCAGCAGCAGCAGACGACGACAATGCCCAAAGACCTGCCGTAAGCAGCGGATGCAGCATGTGCAGTGCGGGGGCGCGCACCGGCACGCTTGCAGCCGGTACATCGAGCGCGCGTACTTGGCGTGCGAGAGCAACGAGGAGAAGAACCGCGTGGAGGGCCTGTTAAAGCTGAAGCTGACGCCGATCTTGCGCAACGGCACGGGCTGGAACATCGACTGGAACGCCGAGCCCCTGCCCACCGAGGCCAACTTCCGCTTGGGATTCGGCTCCGCGGTTCCGCCCACGCAGGCGCCCCCTAACGGCGAGAAGGCGTTGGAGAGGCGGTCGCGCTGGGCGACCGAAGACAAGCGCCAGCAGTCGCCCGTCGTCGACCTCGAGTACGTTCGCCGTCTTGAACCGCTGCTCGCCGTGGGTGCGTGCGCGCACGCGTCGCTCTGCAGCTCGTCGACGTCGTCGGACGATCGATCGTCGACGCCGAAGAAGTACAAGTTGAAGAAGCGGAAGAAAGAGGACGAGCCGGGCCCGGGCGGCGGCAAAGTCGGCAAGAAGAACAAGAAGAAAAAGAAGTGGGGCGCAAGGAGGAGCGTGCGCCGTGTCAGAAGGGTCTCCTTCTCATCTAGGGGGAAGAAGCAGCAGCAGCAGGCGCATCCGGGGCAGGGAGTGGCGGACATCGCCAGCTATTCCATGGCGGACAAGGAGAAGGAAGAGGAGTTGAAGCGGAGTCGCGCCCGCCGCTTCGGTCCGGCTGCCTCGGCGAAGCAGTCGATCGTCTGGTCGGCCGGCGACAGCGCGTTCGGCGGCCATCGCGCTCTGCCGCGCGTGCTCGCGAGTCGCCTCAACAAGCCGTCGCCGTCGCGCTTCGACGACGAGGACGCCGACTCGGACGACCCCTTCGCGCCCTTCGGACTCTCCCCAGCCACCGCCGCCTCCGCCTCCGCCTCCTCGTCGCGCCCGCCTCGCGACCGTTCCTCCAGTCCGGCCCTGGTAGGGCAGCTGACGGCACTCCAGGGGACACGGCCAGAGAGCGAGACTGTGTTCTTTAGAATGACGACATCGACTTCAGTAGCCTGAACATCGTGGGCACGTGCCGCGACCTCGACAAGGCCTACTTCCGACTGACGGCGGTGAGCGAGCGGTTGCGTTGCTGCGTTGCGGTAGTGAGGGTGGTGAGGGAGGACGGCTGGTGCAGGCGCCCGACCCGTCGACGGTGCGTCCGGCGGAGGTGCTGCGCGAGGCGCTGCCCGTGGTGCAGCGGCGCTGGAGGGACAAGGCCGACTACCGGTACGCGTGCGACCAGCTCAAGAGCATCCGACAGGACCTCACGATACAGTGCATTCGCGACCACTTCACCGTGCACGTCTACGAGACGCACGCCCGCATCGCCCTCGAAATGGTCGGCTTTCTTCTCCTTCCGTCGTGCCGTTGAAATGTTCTCGGCGGTTGAGGGCGACAAGGAGGAGTTCAACCAGTGCCAGAGCCAGCTGCGCTATCTGTACAGAGAGCTGGCCGGCTGCGCCAACGAGTTCGAGTTCACCGCCTATCGACTTCTCTACTACATTTTCATGGAGAACACGCTCGGTATGGTGTCTGCAATTTGCACCCTCTCCCCCCCCCCCCGGGTTGCTGACTTGAATGGTCGACAACGCGTAGACATCACGACGCTGCTGGCGGAGCTGCCGGTGGGGGCGCGCGGCGACGCGTGCGTCGACTTCGCGTTGGCCGTGCAGAGGGCGTGGGCGGAGCGGTGTCACATCCGTTTGTTTCGTCTCTACGCCTCCAAGACGCGACCGCCGCCGCGCATGACCTCCTACCTCGTCGACCTCTTCCTCGACCGAGAGCGCAAGGCCGCCCTGCGGCGCATACTCAAAGCGTACGCATGGAGGCAGTGGGCGGACAACCGAGCGGACGAATTCCGATTCCGGTTCAGGTTCCGACCTTCGGTTGCGCTGGAGACGGTGAGCAGCTGGTTGGGCTTTGAAGACGAGCCGGCCTGCGTGGACTGGCTCAAGGCGCTCCACATCCACACCCAACCCGCCTCCACCGCCACACGGCTCAGGGGCTTCGCTTCGACCGACACAACCCCGTTGGTACTCGACTGTGGCAAATATGCGAATGCGGTCATTTAACAACGTTCTGGCTGTTGCTTCCCACGCCTGTCGCCGCAGGCTCGAGCGAGCGAGTCTACGCAGCGGTGACGAATGAAAAAAGTCTCTATGCCGTCCATCCCGTGCATGCGGTGTTGGTTCGACTGACACGGGGGGGGGAGAGAAGGGAAAGCGACACATGGTACACAAACAAACGTGTAGCACAGCGGAGTAAAGCTTTGTGCTGCTTCGTACACACGACTAAGTTAGTGACGACAACGCTGTGCGCCGAGTGTATCACACGGATTGGACGCGCTCCTCGTATAGCACGGTGTAGTGGGGGCGTGCCTGCAGCTTCGGTCATGGGTCCCAACAGCGGACGCGTAAAGCGGGGCAAAGTAGGTAGAGTGGGTGGGTAGGCAGCGGTGCGAGGACGCCGTTAGTAGGGACTGAAGCGCCTCTGCTGCGCCGCGCTTCCGGCCGTGCCGCCGCTCGCTTGGTGGAGCATCTTGACGGCGTGCGCGTCGGCGGGCCAGGCGGCCGAGGCGCTGCTGACGTCGGCAGCGGCGAGCCAGAGGAGGCGCTGGACGCCCTCCACGCTGCCGCCGGTCGGCGCTGCGGGCCAGAGGAGCGGCGCGGAAGCGACACCGAGCAGCGCCTGCTCCGCTCCTGAGCTGGCTGCCGACACACCATCCACAACACTGCAAAGGGAGACGCGCTCTGTGACACGCAGAGGGAGGCGGGCGGGCGGGGAGGCACGATGAGTGCACACACGAGGGCGGGCGCCTACTGGCAGCAGCCGAGCGAGAGAGAGAGTGCACGAACGGAAGCTAAGTGGACGTGCCACGGAGCATGCCGCGATTGCGTGTCGTCTCGTCTCCAAAGTGGCCGCTCGGCTGTCTCCGCTCTTCAGCACGCATTTGCATAATACACGGATGATGTTGGCAATCTCGACGTGCGCATCATTGACCGTACGAACTAGTACGTATACGTCTTGCATATTATTTCTTTGGTAGACGACATGAGAGTGCGCAACGCAAGAACGCTACTGGATGTTTTGCAGCGGTTGGAGCTGCGGTGTTTGGTGGTACGATGCCCCCGACGCCTGCGCAGCCCACCTCGCCGCCGCGGCTGCATTGTGCGCCGCTTGCTGCTGCTGATGGCTGCTCTGCTGGTACTGCTGCTGCTGCTGCTGCTGCTGCTGTTGACCTTGGCAGGACACCTGAGCTGCCGGCGCATCACAGCCTTTGCCGCCGCCCACGATTCTGAAGTGCGCAATCCTTCGCTCAGCTACGGAGGTCTTACTGGCCCCGTTTTTTGGAAGGCCTCGTATTCAACCCATGTATGGCAAGTGACTATGATGTCTGCTGGCTCAAAAATAGGGCATGTATAAATTTTTTTTACAACCACGGTAAATGCAATTGCAAATCCACAAAAAATTATAATTACAGTCAATTAGAATATACAGTGTATATACCGTATAGTACAGTAGCACTCACGTAGTTACATATCGTACAGTAGAAACTGACCTGGCAACATCGTTTTGTTGTTGCGCCGACGCTAAGAGTGAAGGGTAATGGACGAGCGGAGCGGTCGTGGCGTAAGGCATAAAGCAGTTGGCCGCGCCCGCAAGCGCCGAGTTCGACAACACTGAAATGTTGTTGTGTTGCGGCTGGCCTACTCCCTCCAGAATCGGAGCAAGGAGGGAAGGGTGGATGTGTGGAACTGCCGCGCGAGGTAGCCGGAGAAGGGGGGGGGGACGAGAGGGCGTCAGTGGCAGCCGGTGTGGCAGAGGG
>JASAMY010003128.1:0-36459 GCA_030248085.1 Paralinhomoeus sp. GSCO2_6 | reverse complement strand
TTACTGTTTTAATTTTTGTGTTACACGATACACACAGCAACGGATAGATACACTCAATAGTTATTAAGGTAGTAAATGACAGCGTACATTGGCCGGGGCCACGACGTCAGCCGTGACCCAGCGAAACGACTTCCAGGGTAACCCATCAATTAGAAGAAGCAGTCGCCCACTGCCACCTGTGGGCTGTCGGCTACTGGGCTGGATCAGTTGCTGGAGACCGCCGCATGTGGGAGGGGTCTGGCGGCGCTACTCAGCTGCTGGCGGGCTTGTCTGGGGGCGACCAGCTGGCAGGACGGGCGCCGAACTGGCACAACCAAGGCCTGCCAGCCGTACCTTGCAATTGCAAACTGCTGTCGTTGGTTGCGTGCGTGCCATCGCGTGTGGTGGTGGTGAGCTGGTCTGGGCGAGGTCCGCGTTGACGGGTGACGACCAGCCAAAAGCTCGTGTTACTCGGTCGGCTGGCGTGTCGGCAGTTCTTGTCGATCACTTGCCCCGGGAGCAACGTAGGCATCCTGTGCGGCGTGGTATTATGGCCCGAAGAGCGGAGAGCTGCGACAGCGCGCTGAGGCTCAACGTTGACGACGACGAGACGACGAGTCGGCACAATTGCCGCGCGCGCGTGCTCACCTGCTCCGCGGCTCGCTAGCGTGTCCGCTCGCGTGTGCTTAGGCTTAGGCTTGCTTCGGTTGAGGCTTGCTTAGGCGCGCACGCACGCACACGCACGTGCACACGCGCGCGCACACGTGCACACGCGCGCGCACACGTGCACGCACGCACACGCACGTGCACGCACCGTGCACTCGCGCACATGCACGTACACGCGCGTGCACGCGCACGGACTGACAGACAGATAAGAGTGGCGGTTGCCTTCGGTCACCCAATAATCCCCCTCCACCCGGTTAACGGGGGTGCTGCGAGACGGAGGGACAAGAGAGAAAATATCGCACCGAAATAACGAAGGCTTGGTGCACATGGTGCATATGGTGCATATGGATCGGGTATTCCCGTTTTTTTGCAAAATTAATTTTGCAAGTGATTTGGAAAAATGGAGTCGGTTTAGATCTACGAGCGGCAGCGGCGGCTGCACGAGGAGCGCGAGCGACTGACGGACACGATGGTCAGGGAGTGGTTGGCTCCGTTTAGACAAAAAGGCAAAGAAAGAAGCGCCATACAATTCCGACCATCGGCTGCGAAACTCTCACCATGGATGTGCGCATTATTTTTTTCGTTTTTTCAATTAAAGGTGTTTTATTTTGAGCGCTACCTCTTCAGTGCACCAACGAGCTGGCGGAGTTCCCCGAGGACGACGACGACCGACGCGCCTCAGAGGCGAGGGCCTTCGGTTGTGTCCGTCTTAGGTCGTGTTGAGGTCTTTTAGGTGGAAAGCCAGCCAGCAGACTTTGTCGCCCTCTGTGTACGCGCCGTCATTTTCCCGCGCTTGCTTGCGCTCTCGCTTTTTTCCAGCCATACACTTTGCGAGGCTTACTCAAGTCGCCTTTAGCGCCTAAAAATGTTAGGTCTGAACATTCGAGCGACGGTACAAACAAGTACGCCGAGTTCTACAAGCGCGTGCGCGAACTTGGGGAGCACCACAAGCACAATCCCGACGAGGTCGCGGTGCCTCTCATCATAAAACGCTCAGGTGCATTTTTTTAATTGCATAAATGATGTACAATGTACTATTGTGGTATTTGTAACTTTTCAAATCGAGCAATTCTAGAACAAAAAAAATAGAGCAATTAGAGATATTTTAATAAATTAATAGAGCAAGCTGCGGTGTTATCGACCCATACAGTCTGTTCCGCCCACCCATGTTTTTGCTTGAAGAAATCTCAATTTCTTTCCTTCTTGAATTTCTTAAACTTCAATGTTTTTATTTATTTTTAGATGAACGAACTGATCGACGACCCGGAGCGCGTGGAGACGGAGATGGTGGAGTTTAGGGACGAGGAGGGTTACGGTAGATTTCTGGACCTACACCTCCTCTACGATCAATTCGTCAATCTCAAGGGCATCACCGTGCGTGCGTGCGTGCCAGTGCGCGTGTGTGTGCGTGCCAGTGCGTGCGTGTGAGCGAGTGCGTACGTGCCTGCCTGTGTGTGCGTGCCCGTGTGTGCGTGTCAGTACGTATGTACGTGCCTGTGCGTGCGTGCCAGTGCGTACGTGCGTTCACACGCTTCCTTTTAGCGCGTCGACTACCTGACGTATCTGACGTCATTCGACCGCTTATTTGACATTCCCAAAGACACCAAAAAGACGGCCGACTACCGCAAGTACGTGGGCGCGTTGGTGGACTACCTCAGTCACTTTCTCAAGCGCGTTCGACCTATGCTCGACCTTAAGGCGGTAGGCACTCCACCTTATTATGTATGCGTGCACCCGCACGCGCGGACACACACGTTGTTGGATTAGGGGCAATGCTAGGGGGCCGTCAATGGCCCATAAAGCATACCCATATCTCCATGACGCCTTACCGTCTAGAGCCGCGCAATTAGCAAAGACATTCGGAAGAACGCCATCTGTAATCTGGGGGCAGCGACGGCACCAGAAAATCCATTGAGAGGAAAGTGCTCGATCTAGTGGATCGATCAAGAATCGAACCCAGGACCGTGCGCGAAAGAGGCCGATTCTCTACCACTACGCCATATGCTGCCCGCCTCGCACACGCACACACAGACACACACACACACACACACACACACGCACACACACACACACACACACACACACACACACACACACACACACACACACACAAACACACTCACTCAGACACACAGACACACACACACACACACACACACACACACACACACACACACACACACACACACACACACACACACACACACACACACACACACACACACACACACACACACACACACACAACACACACACAAACACACAAAAAACACACACACACACACACACACACACGCACACAGTACAGGAGACGACGAAGTGTCTGTCGAAATTCGAAACGGATTGGGCGGAGGGCAGCTTCCCGGGCTGGCTCAAGGAGGGTCAGGAACCGCAGGGCGCCCTCACGCACGCGGCGGCCTATCTAGACCTCAGTCCCTACAACACCGCCGACGAACTACAGGTTCGCACGCACGCACGCACGCACGCACGCATGAACGCGGACGCGTATGCACGTGCGTTCGCACGCACGCACGCCACTCACCAGATGTGAGAGGATGCAGCGTTGCTTCACTCGTCTATGTTGGTGGAACTGGGCATGGTCAGGTCAGATCGTGTTTAGATACATTCTGCTTTGTGCAGGAGTAATGGTTAATAAAATTAATTGCGTAATTAATTAATCTATGCCAGCCAGTGACTGGAAATGATTTGAATTTCACTTTACGGGTCTGGGCCTGGACCGACTCAAGAGCGCGCTCTATGGCGCTCGGCCTGAAGTGCCGGCGGGTGTGTAATTTAATTCCATTATTATTATTAAATGTTTTAAGGAGAATCTAGAAATACGATTAAAAAATTCCAAAAATTGCACAGGACCTTTTCGGAGCAGCGCGGCACGTCTGATGGCCGTGAAGGGCAAGAGCAAGGAGGAGGTGGAGCCGGCTCTCCAGGCTGCTCCCAAAAGGGGCAAGCAGAAAAGCCGGCAGGGAGGAGGACAGCAGCAGAAGGAGCGCCGCAAGCGCAAGGAGACCGCCCAGCTCGAGGCAACCGTCTACGCGCCTTTCGTCGGACACCTCTCTCCATCGGTTGGAGCCGGGCACGGGGCGGTTTTTTTTGGTGTTTTTTTTGTTCCGAAATGTGTTGCATTTTTTTTTTGCTGCTGGAAGCTGGTTTTCACGCATTTTTAATGGTGTTTTGTACTGGTGGCTGTACACTGGACACGCAGAAAATAGTGTTCTAAAAAGTATCTTTCAAATGTCACCCGTGTGGTCGGTGTTTCTCAGCGGAATATTTTATTGACGTGTCTTTTGTATGTGTGACTGTGATGAGTTCCCCTTCAGTTCATGCCTTCAGGACACCTCTGAGTGCCTCTGGTGCTTTGATTTGTATTGGGATCTACTGAGTCTGATGCTACTGCATCAGGGGTGTACGCGTCAGCGTGCAACCCTAATATTTTTTTACATGAACCGAGTTACCTTCCGTGTTGATTCTCAATTGGTGCAAATACTAGGTGGCCGTCCATGGCTCATGTAGCATACGCATCTCCATGACGCCTTGCCGTCTCGGGCCGCAGAATTCGCCAAAGACATTCAGAAGAATGCCCTCTGTAATCTAGGGCAGCGACGGCACGAGACAATCCATTGAGGGCGTCAGTTAAAAAAGACGCAAGTTAAAAAAGACGCATGTTAAAAAAGACGCATGTTGACAAACACGCGCGATAAAAAAGACGCGCCTTAACAAAGACGCACCGCACAAAACAACGGAGGTTAAAAAAGACGCAGCAATTCTCCAGGCGGCCGCTAAGTGGATTAGGAAGTGGAACGGGAACGGAGCGTGAGGAGTGCAGATGTTTGTCGCTTTACCCTTTTTGAGAGTCGAGCTATGTGTGTATCTGCTGGACCAAGCGGTGGTCAATCTCAATTTCTCAGCCGATTGTAAACAACACTGCTTAGCAATCGGATAACATGGAAATCATCGTAAAACTATTGCAGAGTCGGAGGCCCACCTTTCCTGCCCTCTAGCAATTCCTCCCTGTCAGCCCAATTTTGCTCCCGCAAAGAGTGTGCGGCAAAACTGGCAAACTAACTGTGGTAGGAATTATTCAATTTTTATATTGGCGCGTACAGCGAGCAAGCGTACAGCCAGGAAGCTTCGTCGACTGTGAGGGCGCGGCAAATGTACAGGCACACACACAGTGACGGCTCCAGATGCTGCCAATTGAACGTCGTCCATGCGAAAGGAACCACAATACCCATAAGTGACGTGGAGTCTGCAGTGGAGCAGAGCGTGGCTCTTGCCCGAAGCGAGCTGAGGAGCAGGCGCTGACGCTCGTGAACGTGCCAGCGTGCATGACCTACGGGCTACGGCTACCACGTACCGGCAAGAACCAACCGACCGTCAAAGATGCGTTCTAGACACCTGACCAGTTTCAGGCGGAGCGTTTGAACAAAGGCGGCGAGCGCTTTCCCGCCCAACGCCTTCTGCTGCAGCATCACGGAGTGCTGGAGTATTGTCGTCACTGGTTCAGCAACGTGGCACACAACATTGCTGAACATCGAACATTGCTGCTATGCTGCTGCCGCCGTCTGCGTCTTTCTTAACGCGCGTCTTTTTTAACGCGATAATATCAGGCTGCGCCTTTTTTAACGCGTCTTTTTTAACATGCGTCTTTTTCAACAAGTTTTTCCGCGTCTTTTTTAACGCGCGTCTTTTTTAAGCGTAACCTCCATTGATTCCTCGATCTAGTGCTTCCATCAAGAGTCGAACCTGGAGCCGTGCCGGCGCAAGAGGCCGATTCCCTAGTACCACTAGACCATATACGCTGGCCATTAACTCGAGGCCACCCCTCGAATATTGGCAGGAGGAGCGGGCGGGCACGCGGGAGAACGTGGAGCGGAAGCAGGCTCGGACGACGGGCGAGGAGGAGCAGCAGGAGGACGAGGAGGAGGCCGCTCCGCCCTCCGACGATGAGGAGGCCCGACGACGCGCCCTACAACCCCAAGAATCTGCCCCTGGGCTGGGACGGAAAGGTCGCAGCCCTGCCCCCCCCCCCCACTTGGCCCAAGAGGTCTTTCACCCCCCCCCCCCCACGCTTCTGGGCGGCCGAGCTCCAACACCGCCCACCCCCCCCCCCTCCTCCCCTAACCGAATTGTACGTGAGCCCCATAGGTGGGTCAAGGGGGTGTAGGGAGGGGCGTTTATCGCTTTTGGGCGGTCGAGTTCCAACACCCCTATCCGAATTGTACGTGACCCTCATCTAGGTGAGTGTATGGGCCGTAGCCGTCCTGCTTTTTTTTTTGCGGGACCCCCCCCCCCTCCATGTCCATCGCCCCCCCCCCTGGAATTTGTCAAACGCAGGCATGCGCACCTCAGTGTTGCTTGCAGCCCATACCCTACTGGCTGTACAAACTGCACGGCCTCAACATCAGCTATCCCTGCGAGATATGCGGCAATCAAGTCTACAAGGGACCCAAGGCCTTCCAGAGACATTTCTCGGTGGGCGATTTTTGTGTAGTAATGGTATCTTCTCGCGTCGAACATTGCGTTTTCCAATTTTGTTTTATTGATTGCGAAAAGATTTAATTTTTTTCTCGCAGGAATGGAGGCACTCACACGGCATGCGCTGCCTCGGAATACCAAACACGGCGCACTTTGCCAATATCACCAAGATCGGTGATGCCATGGAGTGTTAGTGATTTTGTTTTTTTTTTTTAATTTCATTAAATTCATAGTTACCACATGTCTTGCGTTGCGTGTTCTTGGCGTGCCATTGTGTGGTCCCTTTCTATTTATACTTGTTTTTCGGATTTTCGGATTTTTAGTTGTATTTAAGAATTTAATTTCATTCAGTGTGGCACAAAATTCGAGAGACCAAGGAGGTGCAGCGCTTCCGACCCGACCTGGAAGAAGAGTACGAAGACACCGCGGGCAATGTGGTCAACCGCAAGACCTTTGAGGATTTGAAACGACAGGGACTGCTTTGAAGTTTGGAAGAAGAAAAAAACAAAGTTTGAAACTCGCGCGTAGTTGTTTCTACGAATTCGTCCCGTCCTCTCTCTGTCTGTTGTGCCTCGCGTGCGTCTACGTCGAATCCGAGGGAGCGACACACGAACGGGAACGCACGCACGCACGTGCTCGTCATAATGACTCACCACCCCCCCCCCCCCACCCCCAGTCTAGTACTGTGTCACCTGTTTTTCTGCCCGCAGCGCAACAACTAACCGTCTTGTCAATCTCAAGAGAGGATAATCGTGGTGCAATTTTAAATAAACAAAAACTTGCCAGCAGATGCTACATATTGCAATGGGTCAGTGGTACCAATCACATACAATGCTGCAAGCTCACAGGTGGTTGCTATAATACCCCTTGACCTTGTATTAGCGTGGCAACGACTCACCTGTGAATCCTTAGAGCAGTCGTCAGAACACCAACACTAGCGGGCAAACGCAATTTTGAGCAGAGAAGTGTTCGAAAAAATTCTTCTAAACTTTCAAGCGTCCAAATTTAGCGCCGACTCATTCGCTGTTTTGAATTTTATTTTTATTTTTTGCTTTGTTGTTTTATCGGTCTGCCGTTCCGCTTGCGCTCGATTTGCATTTTTCCCCGACTAAAACGACGTCTATTTCGAGGACAGGGAAAGCCCGCAATCTCGGATGTTGGTTTAGCTGTGTTTTTGCGACGGGAATTTTCAATTCTCCGCCTGCGTGCGAGCTTCGCGCAAGCTTTGTTTGGCCGACGCAGCTGTGCCGATGCCGGGTCCAAAGTGGAGGCGCCGACGGAGCTTGCATCAGCCCCCTTCCGTCAATCAATGATTCAAGCGTTTGCTCATTGTCGTCTGTGAAGTGGAGAAAATCAGTGGAAAAGTGAAGGGAAAAGTCGGTCGGCGCGATGCGCTGCTCAAATCCTAGCGAGTCTATAAAAAAATGTTGATGTTGTTGATATTGTGTCCAACTACGTAACTGAGAAATTGATTCTAGGAAATATTGTCACGTGCATCACGTAAAAGTAAAAAAGCCGTAAATCGCTGAGAACCTTCATGATATTTGCTTTCCAAAATTTTACATCTCTCGTCAACACCAAATAGAATTTCGCTAACAACATTTCTAACGCATCCTCGCCGACACCGGGAAAATCCCGAGCTAACACCATGCTGAAGCTGTTCGCTATCGCCTTGGTCGCGGCTCAGCTAATCCATGTTAGCTGGGCCGTCGACTGCGGCGTGGAGCGAAGCCGCTGCGGCGATCAGTGCTGCCCCTTCAAGGACGGTGTCTGCTGCCCCGACAAAAAAACCTGCTGCGCCCAGGGGAACGCGTGCCTCATCGGCGGATACTGCGCAGTGCTCAGCTACTTCGTAAGCTTGGCTTTTCGGGTTCCCCAGAAGCTGAAAAGTGGCGCGCCGATAAAAGTAAAACACTCGCGCAAACGCCCAAACCGCCTGACGACCGAAGCTCCGCGAAGCCTAAGATGAGCGTCACTCCCCCGTCCTACGATGGGTACCCACCCTTCAGCTACAAAGGCCATCCGAAAGACCGTTGACACCGTAACGCCTCAAATAGTGACCTCGGCCAACTTGAGAATCCTATGTAGGTAGGTATGCGAATTCAACCCCATTTCACGAAGTGAACACACCAATGTCGAGGGCACCAAAAAATTGGCGATAACAGGGAAATCCTAACAGTCCACAGTGCCTGCTTTCAAAATTTAGCGGTCGGTCACGCTGATCGGTGGTGGGGGCAGCGCGCCGAAGCGCAAGCAGAGCTGCGCCGAGATCAAGCTGGCGGACAAGAAGGCCAAGAGCGGCGTGTACCAGATCGACGTGGACGGCCGATTCATCGACGTCTACTGCGAGATGGACTTTGAGGGAGGCGGCTGGACCATGCTCATGAGGTGCGTGCGTGCGCGCGACGGTGTGTGCTTGCGTGCGTGCCGGTGCGTGCGTGCCGGTGCGTGCGTGCGTGCGTGCCTGCGTGCGTGCGTGCACTGCGAAACCCGTTTCAGTCGCACGAGCGCCGAGCTAAACTTCGACGACCGAACCTACAAGGAGTACTCGAACGGGTTTGGATCCGCTGCAGCGGACCACTGGCTCGGCCTGGAGTTCTGGCACCGGCTCACCAAGAACGCGCAGCACCTGCGCGTATTCCTGGAGGAGTGCACCCGCCACACGGGCGAGTCGCGCCACGACGGATTCCGGGTTTTTGGATTTTGAAATTTCAATTTGGGGCATTTGAATTGATCTGGGCAGGATTTGGTTGTTGTTGCGTATTCTAATGTTGTTGTGCAGTCTAAAAACTGTCGGAAAATGCTGCCAAAGGAACATGGAAATAAGAACACGTACCGACAGCGGAACGCAGTTTCCAACAATTTTTCACATTTCAGAAATTCAAAATACAATTTCAGATCGGCAGTCGCTCGGAAGGCTACGCCCTCCACGTCGGCAACTTCAAGAGCGGTGGCGCCGGTGCGCAGCCGAATCCTTCGCCACTTTTACCACATTAATTAAGCTAATTAGTCGGGTAATTAATTAGGCAACGCGCTCACGTTGTCGCCTTCGAAGAACGCGGGCCGAGCGCACAACGGCCAGCGTTTCACCGCCAAGAACGAGGACGCCGACAACGACCCCGACGGCAACTGTGCCAAGACCAACTACGGGTCCGTGCGTGCGTGCTCCTGTGTACGTGTGTCGGTGCGACTGCATACGTCGCTCTGTTCTGTCTCTGTGTCGGTACGAATAAAAATAATTAATTTTTTTTATTTCCTTTCAGCGGCTGGTGGTACGACGACTGCATGGCGGGCAAAGTGAGTGCAGTTCGAAGAAATTTATTTACTCGATATTAGGTACCATATAGGGTAGGCACTTTTTGAGTGTAATGTTGTTATCGTATTCTATTTTGCCTTATTAATTTATTTAATTCTTTTAGCTGACCGGCAAGTACCTGTCCGACTGCGGTAGAGGCCTGCCCGAGACTTCGTTGAACGAAGGTAATTAATTCTGTATGAAATTATTTTTAAATTTCCTAAAAGAAAAAATGATAATTCTAGGTATTTATTGGGAAACCTTTTACACGGACCGTACTATGAAGACGGCGCAAATGATGATCCGTCCCGTCGACTTCGCGGGCGCCGATCCCGTCGAGATCGACAACGACCCGATTCTTTAAATTTTTTGGAAAATCTTGAGAAATTCAAATTCAGCTATTCTGGAAATTAAAATCGCGAGTACATAATATACGTGGCGAAGCGAGGTCGATGTGATACTATGCGGCGAGCTGCAGAGAGCGTTGTATGAGAACGTGGTCGGAAAATGGTGATCGGACCGGCTTTCGGGAGTAAATGAGACGCATTTGAACGGTGCGAGCCACCCGAACATTGTTATTGTTGTTGTTGGATTAGGGGCAAAGCTAGGCCGTATATAGCATGCCCATCTCCATGACGCCTTCCCGTCTAGCGCCGCTTAATCAGTCAAAGTCATTCGGAAGATCGCCATCTGCAATCTAGGGCAGCGACGACACGAGAAAATCTATTGAGAGGAAAGTGCTCGATCTAGTGGATCCATCAAGAATCGAACCCAGAAGCGTGCGCGCAATAGGTCGATTCTCTACCACTAGGCCATTCGCTGCCCCCACCCGAACATCGGAGGTTTTTTAAATGTCGCCAACGCGACTACAACAAACCACGAGAGCGCGTTGGTCGTTGTTTCCGTGACGACACACCTGGCTATCGGTGGGGAGGGGGACGCGCAGTGACATGGTATACGCTTTGCGTGATCACAACGTTGTCGACACTTATAGACGAACTCGCTTGGCGGGGTTCGCCGAATTCTGACCCGAATTCAAGTCAGCTATACCATGCTAGAATATCGAAGTCTGAAACCATTGCTCAACGCAGCGTTTCTACTCACTGAAGTCTATAGGAGAATGCCCACTCAGAGCGGGCAAGGACGCGCTCGAGAGCCATGGGTCAATCAATGTCCTTGGATGACGCCACTGAGAGCGAAAGCCTCAGTCGAGATACAATTGTAGCGAGCGTCACCTTTGTGGAGTCCCGGCGCGCGTCTTCAAGGAGCCGCAGTGTCGACTATGACTGATGGAGAGAGACTGAATGCGTCGACGCGTCGTGTCTGTCCGATGAAAGTCGCATATACATACCCCATAGAGCTGCTGGGGCGTGTTCCAGCGACTTCCTTCTCTGGATAACACTACTCACTGGTCACTGAAGCAAAGATGTGCCACTGCGTTTGGGAACTCGTGGAAGACAGACACGCCTCGACGCCTTCGAGCCTGACGCTGCAGACTCAGCTATATGTATGCGACGATGTGCAGCGGAGAGGGAAGTTCGACAAGCAAAGTGGCGCGAATGCGACCACAGCGCAACGAATCTCGCTCGCCTCCAGCAGCCCGCATGTTGTTGTACATGCACGCGCCCACCATGCAACGCAAAGCTGACATTCTCGGCCTGCTTGACTCAAAGGCCGTTTCCAAGGGACGGACACTCATCGATGGAGTCGCACTACCACTATTAGCAAGATGTGCTGGGTAATCGCGATAGACGCGGCCCAGCTACAAGAGATTGCTTTTAAAGGAATTGGCAGGATTCGGCCAAAACGGAATTCCGAGAATGAATTCCTATATAGCTGCTCCACTGGTAAAACGAACAGAGAACGGTCAGGAATCTGCATTTCAGAGACACTGCAGTCAGAGAAGCGACTATACAAAGACATGGCACGCGACCGAGACTGTGATATGTGCAGGGCTGTGTAACCCATTTACCAGTGTTCTGTGTGAAAAATACATGATCAAAGTTATTACGGTCTAGCTTAGAATTCACTCTGGTTTTGAAATGGTTTGTTGTTGGCCGCTGCCCCTTGTCGTGGTTGCTCGCTACCTTACTGATTGCGAATCTTTAGTCTTTGTTGGATGTTCTCTTTTGCCCTTCCCTGTTCATCTAAACTGTCCATCACTTACCACCAAGAGATCCCAAGCCCCGAACTATAGGTTTTCAATTTCAGGCAGCTATACATTCTGTTGGTCAACATTTATTCAAGCAGTCATACGGTATCGCTATGGGAGGCTCCGCCAGCCCCACCATGGCTGACTTAACACTTTCTGTCAAAGAATTTAAGTTTATGAAACAGCTTAAGGATAGACATAGCATCAGCGACCTCTCAATTTTCTGTCGCTATATTGATGACATCTACCTGGGATCCTGCAGCAAGGACAGATTCTTAGACCTTTGTAAGAGCATCTATCCAGCAACGCTGCCCCTCAATCATGCCTCAGGGGACGGTATCACCTGTGCATATCTAGACGTTGAGATTACTTTCAATGGTAGCCTTTCAACTACGATCTATGATAAAACACGAGATTTTAACTTTGATGTAATAAAACTTGTCCACTCAAACAGCAACGTTAGTTCCAATCTAATCAGCAGCGTAATTTATTCGCAGCTCGTACGGTACGGTGGAATTTGTTCTAATAAAATTGGCTTCATGCATAACTGCCGGTTGTTGTGCAATTCCACAATGCAGAGGGGGTACTCTGTTTACGTTTTCGTTAATGCGCTCAAAAAGTACCTTCGAAACAATAAGATTGAGTCAGCAAGCTATAATATCAGCAAGCGTAATCTACACTTGTTTTGCAATAGCATTGTGCACTAATTTTTACATTTGCACTACGGTACAATATTATTTTGGTGTCATTTTCCTCAGTCTTACGTCGGGTTCAGACATTCGCGTTAGCATCGCATTACCAAAACAGCCGGCAATTCACAAAAGACGCAACAGACGCAACAGACGCAACAGACGCAACAGACCCTAAGCCTAAGCAAAAGCCTAAGCCTAAGCGAAAGCCTAAGCCTAAGCCTAAGCCTAAGCGAAAGCCTAAGCCTAAGCCTAAGCCTAAGAGAAGCCTAAGCCTGAGCCGTTGCGTCTGTTGCGTCTGTTCTGTTGCGTCTGTTTCGTCTTTTGGAAATAGCCAAACAGCCTGCCTTTACCTTTTTTGCTCGGTTTTTATGGGTAAAAGTAACCGTCGCCGCTTCGCCTCTCCTCAACCTGCCGAGGTAGCCAACAAGCGATCCAAGATGGCGACCGGCGGCTCATCCGACAACACCAATGACAATAGCGTCGCCAAGTTAAGTTGAAATTTCTTTTATGTTACATTTTAATTTTAATTTTAAAACATTATCTTTCGTGTGGGTTAATGTTTGAGTAGGTAGCAACTAGGTAGTTTGAGCTGGTCACTGCTGACGAGGCCCTGCCAGCTCAGGTGTCCAGTGATAAGGGCCGAAACACCTAGGGTCATTTAATTTTACTCTTTTGTTTATTTTACAATTTATGCAATTTTGTTCTGTCCCTGTTCTGTGTCTTTTGTCTTGAGACGTTCAGGCGCAAGGAGAACGGTGCAGCCTACAATCAGCCGACTGCTATCATCGACGAACTACGATCAAATCGATTTCACGCGGCTTTGATTTATTTTATTATTGATCTATTCATTTTATTTAATTATTGTATCTGTGTGAATGTATTTGCATATTATTCGCATTTGTTCTAATACCTTACATTAGGTACCATTGGTAGGTATCAAAATGTACGTAGCTGCAATGCTAATCGAGCCACCTAATCTAGGATGGGAGTAGGGAATATGCACTTGGTAATCCGTCATCGTCGTATTGCCGACATTTGCACACGGAATGATCACTCAGCCACATGGATGTCAGCCTCACTCGCTGTTTGCAACAAGTGGGCCTACTGACTTCAATTGACTATCATTCTGCCTGCTGTTCTAGTACTATTGTTGCATGGTACTATACCTGAATTATGTCTGTGACGGTAGAGGAGGAACCGGGACTTACTTTTGGAGAGAATTCTGCCCTGGAATGATGAGAGATTCATCCAGATGGTCAGCTGAACTCCACGGAACGAGGGGTTGACCTTGCGGCATCTCCTTGGTCCATTTACGCCTCTTCACTGACGGGACGACATGCCATCAACTCGAAAATGATAGCGTCAAAACCCAGAGAAAGACATACATACTGTTGGAAGACGCGCGTCGCGTGGAAGACGGTGACGGAGACGCAATCGGTTGAATAGCCGCCTTTGAGCAAGACGCTGCTGACGACACGGCGCGACGCGTCGGTCGCCACTGCGCTCTCCAGCATTCGTCTTCTGCACGACGGAAACACATACGGCCTCTGCGACTACACTTTCATCCTTCAATTCTGACCGCAAACCAATGCTCGGTGTCCCTCTCGACTACACACATCAGCATGAGCAGGCAGTGATTTTGGTGCACACGTTTCTTTGGCGTCTCATTGTAAACAGCGAATGGTCGAGCAGAATCTGTTCGGTTACAGACATTGCAGACTAGGCCTAGTGCTATACACATGCTTGCGTACCTTGTATGTACTATGCTACGACGCATTGCACTACACATGCTCATGGTGAGTGGTGGGTGACACGAATGTGTGAATGCACTTCTAACACAGTCTCTTATTTTCTACGACACAGCGCACTGTGCGTGCGTGCGTGCGTGCGTGCGTGCGTGCGTGCGTCTGTGTAAATCTTTTTGGTTAGTCTTCAGCTGTGTTCCGTCGTCGTGTCGTCGGCCAACGGTCATCCGTCATCATAAAACGTTGACGACATTCGAACGGAATTGATAATCGCATTAGTGGGCCATAGGCGGCGGGCAGGCTCCCTGCTGCTCCACTTGCAATTACCTGTAACTGTAAACGTGAATTCAATTCGTCATCATCCCACCACACGAGCAATCGGCCGCCAGTTCACACCAACTGAACTCCAAGTGTATACCCCAAGAACCGGTTCAGAGTAGCCGTTGGTCGATTCTATTGGATGAGCGAACGCGCAGCTGGGCTTCGACAACGTCGGCCGAACCCGAGCGCGTATCTATGCATTTTCAAGTTCCACTGCGCAGTGTGACACGGCTGCGGCGGGTGCTTGCTCGCGGGCAGAGTGAAACTGACGAGTCATCAAAATATGGCCTTGAGCAGCTGCTCGTGTTCAGCCCCTTCCAGTCTGCGAGGTGCTCCAAGGGGCTTCGATCGATGTCTCGTTGAGCAGAGCGCGACGCTGACACGCGACGCTGCCGTGCCCCTGACTCAGCGACGACGTCGACGTCAAGATGTCACCAGCCGCGACTCTCCAAAACCTCGTGCAGCCGTGTTCTCGTCGCGCCATTTTAAATGAGCAATGCAAGAACAACAGCCTCTGAACGCTCGACTCAAAGCCGTTTCTCTTCCAGATTAACTTGTTCAACTTTTTCTTGCTAGTTCAACATTTTCAACTTACAAATTACATGCTCCGCGAACACTTTTTTGTTCTCCGAAAATTGTTATCTTGGTGCTCTCTCAAAATAAGTATAAATGCCAATCAGCGAACATGTCCGCGGAGCATGTAATTTTCTAACAAATAACATGAAATTTTTCATGAACATGAAATGTTCATGAACAAAGTGAACAATGAATGAACATTGTTCATGAACATGAACAATGTTCATGAACAACGAAAGTCCAACATGAAATGAAACAAGTTTTCTAATGCGCTACTGTAATCACGAGATATAGCATTATCCTTTTCTACAGTAGTATGACTGCTTGTCGGTTCTGTCTGCAATGCAGCACAGAGTTCTGCTGGATGAATTGAGCTTGAGCAGAAATTTTGTATGAAGCTTTCTTGGCACATTTTACCATCAAAATAAGAGTGGCACTACTGAAGCTATCGTAATCCATGCGTTATGCAAATATAAATAAATTATATGATAATACAGCACATTTTATGCGAGCTTCTGACTTATCAGAGGTGTTTAGAAAGCAGTTCCGTACAGATCAATGCTGTAGTGGTTATGATGTCCGTTACTTTTCTGGAGGTCCTGGGATCAAGCCTCTGCCATATAAATACTCTTTTTTGTTTATAACTTTTTTGTTTTACACGTGTTTATGCTATAAAAACTTCGAACTTTTTACTATTTCTTACTTTGTTTTAAAGGTGTTAAAGGGGACTAGGCACCTCCAGGACATCAGCGGGAAAGTGTTGTGTCTGTGTCCCACAGCCCCAAGATAATCTATTCTGAATATCAAAATGATCTGATTCGTGCATGATTTGCCGTAATTTCGATTTAAACCATCGAAATTCAATGTTTTATGACACAGTAATTTGTTGGGTAAACGCGAATGCCAGTGCTTGTAAAGTGGCGTCACCACACACCGCAGAGTTGGGCGTAAATTTGGAGCTGCCCACCATACCTGTAACTGGGGGGGGGGGCGGTTTTTGGGGCCCCGCACTATTTTTCCAACACCCACCCAACTCCCCCCCAACCCTCCCCCCCAGAATTTTCCCAAGGGATTTTCACTCAGTCTAAAACGATAAAATAGAGTAAATGTTGGTGTATTTCAGTGCTTTTCAGTGTTATATGACCATAAAACAGCCAAATAACACTGTTTAGACCCTATTTATACCCATTTTTGACCAAAAAGTACCAGTATAATGGTACGTGGGTATCAAGTGCTATAAAGTGTTGCATAAAGCAACTGCGGTTCAGTCAGCTGAGACGCGACATCTGTGGAGAAATTGATTTGCGTTCTTTGGTACCGCAAGCAGCAGTTCGCCAAAACAAAAACAAGTTTGCGAAACTGACCCCTTTTCAAGAGTGTGCAAGAGAAAAGAAAGAAGAATGGAATACATAGCTAGCTACGCGGCGATTTAGACGGTCTCCTCGTCCTCAGCAGTTCCTCCCTCCTCTGCAACAAGGCACCATGAAGAGCGTGACGCACAAGTCGACGGCTCTGACCGCTGGCATTTTTAACCCCTTTACCTCAAAGGCCGATTCACTGAATGCCATCTGATTTTCGTCATAGGCAAGTGATCGTCCTTCAAGTAGATAGACCTACACCAATCAATGAAACAGTTTATGTGATCACTTTTTAATGGATACTTGATCAGTAATGACACCAATAGCGGACCACGGTAGAACTGTACTGGACCTTTATGAGACCGGCTTCATGTTAGCTGAATAGAATCGACAGACGGAGACACACACAATACGTACACACACATACAGGTTGGTCTTGATATGGCATTTGACTTATTCATCCAGTACAGTCGTCACAAAACGACAAATATTGAATTTGATAGAGAAAATCAGGGTCTACGCGTGAGCGCAGAACTCTAACGTAGAACTTGAATGGGCAGAATCAAACAATTATCCCCTGGTGACTAATTATAGGGTTTGCAGCACGATGTGAGGATTTCATATTTGCATATTGTCCACGTTGAATTTGCATTTACAATGGTCGGCAAGGTGGCCCAGTACGATTAACAATACAATAACATTAACGATGCGACCGTTATTTGATCGGTGCTTGAGGAGGTACTAGGTATTCTTCTATCGTAATCGTACTGGGATGAGCATGGGTCTGAAGATCTCGGCCCGGCCCGGCCCACCAGATAGCCCGGCCCATCCCGGCCCATTCCATGCGGCAAAAACCAGGCCCAGGTCCGGCCCGGCCCCTCCAACTGCTCAATTTGCAGGCCCGGCCCGTCCCGGCCCACGAAACAAGTACAGTGTTACACACCACTTACTAAAAGATTTCACACTGATTTCGCAGATTTCACACTGAATTCTGAAATTCGATCAAACTCGAACACGCAATTTGCATCTATATTACTCTGTGAAAGTGAATTCAATTCGTCATCATCCCACCACACGAGCAATCGACCGCCAGTTCACACCAACTGAACTCCAAGATGTACATATACTCCAAGAACCGGTTCAGAGTAGCCGTTGGTCGATTCTATTGGATGAGCGAACGCGCAGCTGGGCTTCGACAACGTCGGCCGAACCCGAGCGCGTATCTATGCATTTTCAAGTTCCACTGCGCAGTGTGACACGGCTGCGGCGGGTGCTTGCTCGCGGGCAGAGTGAAACTGACGAGTCATCAAAATATGGCCTTGAGCAGCTGCTCGTGTTCAGCCCCTTCCAGTCTGCGAGGTGCTCCAAGGGGCTTCGATCGATGTCTCGTTGAGCAGAGCGCGACGCTGACACGCGACGCTGCCGTGCCCCTGACTCAGCGACGACGTCGACGTCAAGATGTCACCAGCCGCGACTCTCCAAAACCTCGTGCAGCCGTGTTCTCGTCGCGCCATTTTAAATGAGCAATGCAAGAACAACAGCCTCTGAACGCTTCTGAAAGCCGTTTCTCTTCCAGACAACAATGAGCCCGTCCAAAACTCCGAGAGAATTTGCTTTCAAGGATTTGGCAGGCTACGGTCAAAACGAAATTCTCAGAATGAAGTGCTGGCTGATGCCGTGGATAGAGCGGCAGTTCTGATGACGAACGGTTGCGCCATTGCTTTCCTGCGCGAGTCTGCTGAATGTAGGTACATGTACAGAGGAGGCATGACTCTCAATCGTTTTTTCCACAACTCTTCAATTGTTACATCCAGGTGGGCGGTGTTTGACGCCAGGCAATGCCGGCTCCGCCGTTTCTCCTGGCTTATCATGCGTGATTTGTGGAATAGGAGGCGTGCGAGTGTGGTGTAGCGGTTAGCATCCAGGACCGGAATCCCTGAGACCTGGGTTCGAATCCCAGCACTGCAATCGCCTTTTTTCCACAACTCTTCAATGACACGTGACCGAAGCAGCTGGTGATTTCACTGTAAGTGCAACGCGGTGTATCTCATTAGCCATTGTTCTATTGTGGACGCAGTGAAATAATACAGCTCGAAGCTATTACTACAGCGCAGTCAGCGTACTTGTAAAATGCTATAGTTTGCATACATGCAATGTACGCTGCTAGGCGCACATCCAAACTGACTGTATGTTTCGACTTTCAAGCGACGCCTAATCCGTTCATTCGAGTCAAAATGTGTCGGCACAAACATTAGAGAAAGAAAAGACTCTCTTTTTATAAAACCTTGAATAATTGCGCTTGTGTCATGCAGATTCAGTAGAACGCACTACAATTCACTCAGTAGTACGACGCAGCAGATGCCGCCATTTTTGGTTAGGTACATACCGTAAACCCTATAATTAGCACCCCGGGGGCTAATTTTTTCGTTAGAGCTCTAGGAGGGTGTATAATTATAAGGGGGGGGGGGGTAATTATAGGGGGGGGCTTATAAACTGGAAGTGTCGATGAGTGGGAAGATGTGTGGGCGAAAGGGCGCGTGGAGGCGATTTTTAAGGGAAAAAGGCGCTGTGCACACACGTTGGTACACTCTAACACACTCTCACACACTCTCACATACACATACATACGTGTACATACATACACATACGCGACCATACATACACCCAGACATGGAAACATGTGCCTTTTAGACGATGGTTCATTTAGGGAGGGGGCGTAATTATAGGGGGGGGGTGGGGCTTATTAACTCAAAGTGGTCTTGGGAGGGTGTATTATTATAGGGGGGGGCTAATTATAGGGGGGGTAATTATAGGGTTTACGGTATACTGTTACTTTTTGGTCAAAAATGGGTATAAATAGGGTCTAAACAGTGTTATTTAGCTGTTTTATGGTCATATAACACTGAAAAGCACTGAAATACACCAACATTTACTCTATTTTATCGTTTTAGACTGACACCACAGACACAGACATTGTGCTTTAGTAATATAGATAGATGCAAATTGCGTGTTCGAGTTTGATCGAATTTCAGAATTCAGTGTGAAATCTGCGAAATCAGTGTGAAATCTTTTAGTAAGTGGTGTGTAACACTGTACTTGTTTCGTGGGCCGGGACGGGCCGGGCCTGCAAATGGAGCAGTTGGAGGGGCCGGGCCGGACCTGGGCCTGGTTTTTGCCGCATGGAATGGGCCGGGATGGGCCGGGCTATCTGGTGGGCCGGTGTATTGTTAATCGTACTGGGCCACCTTGCCGACCATTGTAAATGCAAATTCAACGTGGACAATATGCAAATATGAAATCCTCACATCGTGCTGCAAACCCTATAATTAGCCACCAGGGGATAATTGTTTGATTCTGCCCATTCAAGTTCTACGTTAGAGTTCTGCGCTCACGCGTAGACCCTGATTTTCTCTATCAAATTCAATATTTGTCTTTTTGTGACGACTGTACTGGATGAATAAGTCAAATACCATATCAAGACCAACCTGTATGTGTGGCTCAGACCCAATTTGCGGCCCCATCGACTCGGCAAAAGTTTCCGTGTCGGAGGACACAGTTTCCGGAAACCGTGACCGTCGCGGCCGTGTCGGACGACACAGTTTCCGGAAACCATGCAGTGACCTATTTCTGGCTCAAGCGTGTCGGACGTGTCGGACGACACAATTTCCGGAAACCATGACCGTCGCGGTCGTGTCGGACGACACAGTTTCCGGAAACCATGACCGTCGCGGCCGTGTCGGACGACACAGTTTCCGGAAACCATGCAGTGACCTATTTCTGGCTCAAGCGTGTCGGTCATGTCGGACGACACAGTTTCCGGAAACCATGACCGCCGCACGCGTGTCGGACGACACAGTTTCCGGAAACCATGCAGTGACCTATTTCTGGCTCAAGCGTGTCGGTCGTGTCGGACGACACAATTTCCGGAAACCATGACCGTCGCGGTCGTGTCGGACGACACAGTTTCCGGAAACCATGACCGTCGCGGCCGTGTCGGACGACACAGTTTCCGGAAACCATGCAGTGACCTATTTCTGGCTCAAGCGTGTCGGTCGTGTCGGACGACACAGTTTCCGGAAACCATGACCGTCGCGGCCGTGTCGGACCACACAGTTTCCGGAAACCATGCAGTGACCTATTTCTGGCTCAAGCGTGTCGGTCGTGTCGGACGACACAATTTCCGGAAACCATGACCGTCGCGGCCGTGTCGGACGACACAGTTTCCGGAAACCATGACCGCCGCACGCGTGTCGGACGACACAATTTCCGGAAACCATGACCGTCGCGGCCGTGTTGGATGACACAGTTTCTGGAAACCATGACTGCCGCACGCGTGTTGGACGACACAATTTCCGGAAACCATGTCCCTGTTGTGTGTGTCGTATGAGTTCGGACGGCACACCGACGCAAGTGGCAGCCTGTTCTGTGGGTATGTGCGTTTCTGTGCGTGCGTGCGTGCGTGCGTGCGTGCGTGCGTGCGTGCGTGCGTGCGTGCGTGCGTGCGTGCGTGCGTGCGTGCGTGCGTGCGTGCGTGCGTGCGTGCGTGCGTGCGTGCGTGCGTGCGTGCGTGCGTGCGTGCGTGCGTGCGTGCGTGCGTGCGTGCCGGCCGACCCGCTGACGGGAACACAATGGCGTTGAGCGGCGCATCGCTAGGCGCCGTTCGCGCCGCCGACAACCACCAACGGAAGTGTCACGCTAATTACTCACAAGCAGGCATAGTATCAGACAGAGTGCGCTACTCGCCTGTTTGCCTCTTTTCAGATTTGTGGTCAACGGAAGTGGGGCGCCGTAACCCCGCCCATCCCGAGCAGTTGGCCAGCGCCGTACGCACTCTAGAGCCGGCGATGTACGTATGTACTACTGTTCCCATGTAATAGTGGTGGAGCAGAATTTTATTTCCTTATAACTATCGCGGTGCTTAATGGATCGCTTCAAAAATTTAATCACAGATGCGGAGTGTCAACACAAAGAAAGTCACCAATTTTGCCCGCAATCGGCTCAAAGAATCGCGCTCAAAAAATGTTTGATTTTTTTTTGGAATTTCAAATACGTGTCTCACTTCTGAACTAGATTTGCGATTGACCCAGCTCCGCCAAACTTTGAGCGGATGTGTGCTGCAAATTGCCCAAACGTTCTGCAATCTTCGATTAAATGTCGACTGTGCAGACCGACACTTACCAGCTGTCTCACCATTCTTGCTGCCAGCTGCCAGCACCTATCCGTGTTGTGCCGAGCTTGTGCCGTTCATCGACTCTTGGGTTTGTTCAATTTTGTGGAAATCTTGCAGCACGTTTGGGCACATCGTGAGTTACTGTTGTTCAAAGGTGTGTGTGCGTGTGGGTGTGTGTGTGTGTGTGTGTGCGCGTGCGTGCGTGCGTGCGTGCGTGCGTGCGTGCGTGCGTGCGTGCGTGCGTGCGTGCGTGCGTGCGTGCGTGCGTGCGTGCGTGCGTGCGTGCGTGCGTGCGTGCGTGCGTGCGTGCGTGCACGCCTGCGTGTCTGCCTGCCTGTGTGTGTGTGTGTGTGTGTGTGTGTGTGTGTGTGTGTGTGTGTGTGTGTGTGTGTGTGTGTGTGTGTGTGTGTGTGTGTGTGTGTGTGTGTGTGTGTGTGTGTGTGTGTGTGTGTGTGTGTGTGTGTGTGTGTGTGTGTGTGTGTGTGTGTGTGTGTGTGTGTGTGTGTGTGTGTGTGTGTGTGTGTGTGTGTGTGTGTCTGTGTCTGTGTCTGTGTCTGTGTCTGTGTCTGTGTCTGTGTCTGTGTCTGTGTCTGTGTCTGTGTCTGTGTCTGTGTCTGTGTCTGTGTCTGTGTCTGTGTATGTGTCCTTCGTATGTATTCTTCTTAACGTCCGACGAATTCGTTCTACTGTCAGACACCCATACAGTAACCGGATCAGGAAGAGTGGGGAGGGGCCGGGGGCTCAATCGCCAAACTGTGCGAAGGGACAGCTGCGTGTGTGGAGCAAGGGAAGGGGGGGGGGGGGTTGGGGCCTGGAGTATACTGCGTCAACTGATTTACCTACATCGAAAGAACGCGTCACAGTGCAAACAACTTGTAAAGAAGCATAGACACAGAGAGGAACGCACTGAAGGCAAATGTAGTACTCGCGTAAACGGACTGAGACGGGGGGGGGGGAGGCTAAATGGCCATTCTGGACTTATAGTGCTACTTTTTGGTGAAAAATCGACATAAATAGCGTCTACAGCGTTATGTAGCATTTGATACACGCGTCCGCTCGGCAGCACAGACCGTAAGGCAGGGGACGCAACGGAATGGTGGCCTGTGTTTTGACTTTAACTCGTTGACGAAACGCATGTATTCAGCCACCGTACGCACAGCGCTACGTGAGTTTTGACGGTGAACGGCCCTCCCCCGCTATATTCTTCGAGGTACCACACAATGGCTGCATAAAAGCTCCCCAAAACACTGACGAGCCCTTCTCACCATGTGTAACAGGATGACAGTAGTTAAATGTTGTTTTGTTTCTGCCTTCTCCAGTGTATCCTCACGTTCAACAGAGAGAGACGGAGTGTAGTTCAGATGCTATGTATATCGTCATGTTTACGAAACTAACGAAGTACCGTAATTCTTCCAACACTGCCCCAAGGACACCACTGTTTAAATGTCTATAAAGAGGGCCGGAGTAGTAATTTCGTCAGATTTTCGATCAATTTTCCACCAACAGTTAGCGTTTGATTGTGGGGCGAATTTAAAGTTGACCTTCCCTGCCGGACACTTTTGACGGGGGTGGGGGTTCTATTGGAACATTTACCCTGTACTGAAGAACTACCACTATAACTGGAACAATTCGCAGCTACGCTCGACGACGCCCTTTTTGTTCCAGGCTCTCTCCCCCCCCCCTTTTCCTCCATCCTCCGCGTCGCGCCTTGCGGCACTCTTTACTCATCAGCGGAGGCGCGACCGCCCATACAACAACCTGCCGAGCAGAACATGAGCACAAGAGGAACACTGAGAGACTGTAGTAGGACGAGGACAAGGAAAAGCATCTGGCCGAGCGTCTAGGTCACTGCAGCCTGGCCTATGACACGCTGCTCAGTAGACCGTCTCGATGGCGCTGGTCATCTACTGTGGCTGACACGCGTTGCAACCTGCGCTTCCCCCTAGCACACATCTGAAAACCGGCAAGCAGGGGTGTAGCGCAGCGTCTCTGCCGCTGTGTGTGCTTGTGCGTGATTAGCCTGGCAGTTCCGTCGGTGGTTCTCGGAGGCGCCAGCGGCGACTAGCGATGCGCCGCTCACGGCCATTGTGTTCCCGCCAGCGGGTGGACCGGCACGCACGGACGCACGGACGCACGCACGCAGACACGCGGGCACGCACGCACGCACACACGCGCGCACGCACGGATGCAGACACGCACGCACGCCCGCACGCACGCGGGCACGCGCGCACGCACGCACGCACGCACGCACGCACGCACGCACGCACCCACGCACGCACGCGCGCACGCACGCACGCACGAACGCACGGAGACACGCACGCACGCACGCACGCACGCGCGCGCGCGCGCACGCAGGCACGCACGCACGCACACGTCCGACACGATTGAACCAGAAATAGGTGACTGCATGGTTTCCGGAAACTGTGTCGTCCGACACGCGTGCGACGGTCATGGTTTCCGGAAATTGTGTCGTCCGACACGCGTGCGACGGTCATGATTTCCGGAAATTGTGTCGTCCGACACGACCGACACGCTTCAGCCAGAAATAGGTCACTGCATGGTTTCCGGAAACTGTGTCGTCCGACACGTGTGCGACGGTCATGGTTTCCGGAAATTGTGTCGTCCGACACGACCGACACGCTTCAGCCAGAAATAGGTCACTGCATGGTTTCCGGAAACTGTGTCGTCCGACACGCGTGCGACGGTCATGGTTTCCGGAAATTGTGTCGTCCGACACGACCGACACGCTTCAGCCAGAAATAGGTCACTGCATGGTTTCCGGAAACTGTGTCGTCCGACACGCGTGCGACGGTCATGGTTTCCGGAAATTGTGTCGTCCGACACGCGTGCGACGGTCATGGTTTCCGGAAATTGTGTCGTCCGACACGACCGACACGCTTGAGCCAGAAATAGGTCACTGCATGGTTTCCGGAAATTGTGTCGTCCGACATGGCCGCGACGGTCATGGTTTCCGGAAATTGTGTCGTCCGACACGCGTACGACGGTCATGGTTTCCGGAAATTGTGTCGTCCGACACGACCGACACGCTTCAGCCAGAAATAGGTCACTGCATGGTTTCCGGAAATTGTGTCGTCCGACATGGCCGCGACGGTCATGGTTTCCGGAAATTGTGTCGTCCGACACGCGTACGACGGTCATGGTTTCCGGAAATTGTGTCGTCCGACACGACCGACACGCTTGAGCCAGAAATAGGTCACTGCATGGTTTCCGGAAATTGTGTCGTCCGACATGGCCGCGACGGTCATGGTTTCCGGAAATTGTGTCGTCCGACACGCGTACGACGGTCATGGTTTCCGGAAATTGTGTCGTCCGACACGACCGACACGCTTCAGCCAGAAATAGGTCACTGCATGGTTTCCGGAAATTGTGTCGTCCGACATGGCCGCGACGGTCATGGTTTCCGGAAATTGTGTCGTCCGACACGCGTACGACGGTCATGGTTTCCGGAAATTGTGTCGTCCGACACGACCGACACGCTTGAGCCAGAAATAGGTCACTGCATGGTTTCCGGAAATTGTGTCGTCCGACATGGCCGCGACGGTCATGGTTTCCGGAAATTGTGTCGTCCGACACGCGTACGACGGTCATGGTTTCCGGAAATTGTGTCGTCCGACACGACCGACACGCTTCAGCCAGAAATAGGTCACTGCATGGTTTCCGGAAACTGTGTCATCCGACACGCGTGCGACGGTCATGGTTTCCGGAAATTGTGTCGTCCGACACGGCCGCGACATGGACAACGACCAGTGAGACGCCAGTGAGTCACCGCCCTATTTCAAGCGGCAACTTTTATTTCCATAGTTTCCGGGATCCATGTCTGCGAGATGGGGCCGCATATGACTCCTGAGTCGTATGTGTGTATACGTGTTGTGTGTGTCTCCGTCTGTCGATTCTATTCAGCTAACATGAAGCCGGTCTCATAAAGGTCCAGTACAGTTCTACCGTGGTCCGCTATTGGTGTCATTACTGATCAAGTATCCATTAAAAAATGATCACATAAACTGTTTCGTTGATTGGTGTACGTCTATCTACTTTAAGGACGATCACTTGGCTATGACGAAAATCAGATGGCATTCAGTGAATCGGCCTTTGAGGTAAAGGGGTTAAAAATGCCAGCGGTCAGAGCCGTCGACTTGTGCGTCGCGCTCTTCATGGTGCCTTGTTGCAGAGGAGGGAGGAAGTGCCGAGGACGAGGAGACCGTCTAAATCGCCGCGTAGCTAGCTATGTATTCCATTCTTCTTTCTTTTCTCTTGCACACTCTTGAAAAGGGGTCAGTCTCAGCAGCCAGCGCATGCGTATTGCGTACAGCGTTGCATACAATACACGGCATACAGCTAATTCTACAAGGCTCAGGCGACTCACTCACTCAGTCACTGTACGTTGTCGACTCTTGGATGAGCGGACGCCACGAGGAGAGAGAGAGAGCGAGGCAAAGTCAGGAGAAGAGTTGTTTGTCCAATGCTGCTGCAGCCGAGCGACGTCGAGCCGCCTTTTCTTGTGCCTCCTCCCTCCCTTCACCTACGCACGCGTTGTAATTGACAAGGACAGCGCGAGGCGGCAACGGCGACCGTCTCGCGGCGCGCGACGCCGACGCGCTGGCCCGCTGGCTTCGCTAAATTTTGGCACCGCCGATTTTAATGGCCCTCTTTCAGGACCCGTCTCCTCAGCCAACCCCTTCGCCTCCGTCTGCAAACGTCGCGGCGCCCGCGAAACGTCGGCGACGACGCGCGCCGCCTCCTATGCGCCGCCATGGAGTAGTGACAGCGGCAGGGAGTCAGTGGGCGCGACAGCGAGGACGCTGAGCCGCTGAGTCGAGGTCGTCGCAGCCATCCCGTCCTTACCCGCTGCTCAGCGAGGCCAAGAAGCGCGCGCGCGCCGCCTGCACATTTACGTGACGCCGACCTACCGTAAATGCAATACGCAGACAACCCGTTCTGCCTAATGGCGCTGTGGACAACAACACGACACAAAAGTTTTGGCAAACTGCTGCTTGCGGTACCAAAGAACGCAAATCAATTTCTCCACAGATGTCGCGTCTCAGCTGACTGAACCGCAGTTGCTTTATGCAGCAGTTTATAGCACTTCATACCCACGTACCATATACCGTATGTACATATGTACACCGTGCATGCGGTCCGATTCTCCCGTTCAAATGTCGCCAACGCGACTACAACAAACCGAGGTCGCGCGTTGCTCGCTGTCTCCACAACGACTGCACCAGACACCACAATCGGTGGAGACGCAGTGAGAGTGTGCGTGCACATTGCGCCTTGTCGACATGCACATACAAAATCGCTCGTGGGGCTGCCACCTGCCTGCTCAACATGCAATACAAATAAGCTGTTCAAGTAAATTCTGAATTACGACACGAATTCAAGCCACCATGCCATACTAGAGTAGAATTCATCGTCATCAAGCGCTCTCGTCGTCTACCAAACGAAGCGCACTCACTGAAGTCTATCGGGGGAAGCGTCACTAGCGGATCCAGACCGGGGGGGAGAGGGGGGTCTCCCCCTCCTGTCAGTTCAGATTTGGGGGGGAAGGAGGGGGAGAGATCAGGGGGAGAAAAAGAAAAGAAGGGCGAACACATGGGGGAAATGGCAACATTTTTACGTTTTCATTGGATTAACGCACTCAAAAGCGCAAAATTTTCGCCTGCGGCGCTGTGGTTCTCTTCTAACTCACGTTTGATTTGGAAGGGAGCTCACAAATACCGTCATTTTTGTATACTCCATAGTAGTGTAGTTTGGGTGGTGAAAAAAATTGACCTTCTCCCCCCTCTGTCGGAAAATCCTGGATCCGCCAGTGGGAAGCGTGACTCGAGCGGGCTGCAAGAACGCGCGCTCAAAAGACGGGGTCAATTATCTTGGATGAGGTGACTGACTGACTGACACACGCAGGGAGAGCGAAGCCTCGGTCAAGATGGCCACTGGCCAGCGTCACGTTGCAGTCCGAGCGCGCATCTTCAAGGAGCGCCGCGTCGACTGCGACTCTTGTTTTGTGTCTTTGTTTGCGTGTGGGCCGCTTCTATGATCGCGTGGGCCTCTCTCTGGTCACAATCGACCGCTGCTAGTGAGAGATGAGGACCCAGTCAGCCCGATCCTGGGGGCCGGTGTCGCGAAATAAGTATTCCCCCCATTTTTTATTCCGCCCGGAATACATATTATGGGTGCAAGCCATAATAACTATTCCCCCCGGAATACTTATTAGGGATTTCATCGAAATAAGTATTCCCCCACCCGGATTGGGTGTTCCCCCTTCTCAAATCTAACGACCGCTGAAGTCGCTCAGCAACACATTTTATTATTATTTTTTTTAGTCTCTCCCTAACAAATCCAAGAATGCCGGAGCATCGGAGGCGTATTTGTGCGTCGTCGAGGGAACGATGAAGCATCGAACAGAGTCGCCGCCAATTAACTGTAGCTAACACGGAGCTCGTAATGGGCCGATTAGCCAAGCGTGGTTGAACGATGTTATTATGGACACACATTGTAGCCACAGTTCATTCGCTCGGCAATGCGCTCATCGCAATGCGCTCATCAGTGGAGGTTTTCCTCGTGTTTACATCAGCACAAGCCGCTGTACCATCTGCTTGCGACGACAAACAAGATCTTTGTTACACCGACGCAAGCGCGTTCGCGCAACCACAGACACCTTGACCGCACACACACTGAGTGATGGTCAACCGCACACGTGGAGCGCTCCAGTGCGAATAGGTTGCTGTAGCAACAATGCGTACCTACAGATGATGCGTACCAAGTGTAAGGCGGCTTGTCATTCTTTGCATATTTGTTGTTTTTTTGTGTTTCTGCGGCATATAAAGCGTTGTGATACATAGCCAACGCATTTCAAAAAGGGGGGAATAGTTATTTCGGGTGGGGGAAAACCCAATCTGGCACAAAACCATAATAAGTATTCCGGGGGGAATACTTATTATGGGGGAATACTTATTTCGTGACACCGGCTCTCCAGGATCGCGACTCTCGACGTGCTCGACGATGGAGAGACTGAATGAGCCACGACGAGTCGCCCGCCGCGTCCCGTCCGATGTCCAAGTCGTGCGCTGCGCCATGGAGCCAGCGCTTACCAGCTGACACTGGCCGCTCGCGCGTCTGCACTGCCTGCGTCCTCAATTGGGCCTGCTATGACTGCAGCAAACCCTACACCGCCTTGGCCATGCCCACCTGCACGCAATGCAACAGCGGGGCAAAGGAGGAGGCCAACCAACCACCCATGGAGCTGCTGGGGCGTTCAGTTGCTTCCTGCTCTGCCGAACCGCTGCTCACTGACCTGCGGTGCGAAGACGCCACTGGTTTGAGACTTCGTGTGGAAGACAGCCACTTCGCCGCCTTCGAGCACTCCGCGCGACCAAGGGGCATTCAACACAAATACAATACCCGAAACCTCCGGACGCCACATTGTCACCGTACCGTACACCCTGCGCAATGCAGCGAATGACAAGCTGCTTGGCCCACAAGCATCTCCGAGAATAAGACGCTAATCAAAGAATTCACTACTCTGACTGAGTCTTTAGGCCGCACAGAGCCGACCTGACGCACCAGCGCTCCAAGCCCACAACTGGGAACATTAATTCATTTCAACGGTGGTAGGTGATTGGAAAGTTATGGACAAATTTGATAATCGCTTGTCAAGTCTAGTCCACAAACGGATACTCCACGAATTGATACACTTTAACGCAGCGATTTCGCTCGTGCTTTTTCTTGTTGTTTAATTTTTTGTATTTGTGTACGGTGTGGAAAGGAAAATATTTCAAAATAAAATCCTGGTTGTGTCACCGCTGGAATATAGCCGCCACAATGAATAGTACCTTCGGTAGGCAACCTTTTCTATTTGTATCTATTTATATGTACATGCAACACGCATCTATAATAGTAGTCAAGGCAATCTGGGAATAGGAATAGAAAATCTGTCATGCTCGCATTGGCGACATTTGCACGGAATAATCAATCACCATGGATATGAGCTTGATTCACTCTCAGTTTGCAACAACTGAGCTTGAGTGACGTCTTTTTCTGCCGTTCTAGTGCCATTGCTACATTACCTGTATTTGCATGAGAGACAGAGACCTGTTGGAGAAAAATTCTCGTGCTTTGGAATGAGACATGCATCTAGCTGATCTGCTGAACTCCACGGGAACTAGTGGTTGACCTTGGGGCATCTCTGCGGCTACAGATTCATTCTACCTCTTTGCCGACGACATGCGAGCAGATCGAACGAGACGGCGGCTGTTGTGGTTCTCGAAATTGGTGTGAAATTCTCGAAATTCTCGAAAAAGCAAAGAACGGCCTCCTGTGCGCTGTTGGAACGCGTGTCGTGTGGAAGGCGCTGATGATGCCAACTCCGCGATGATAGACATAGACGGCTGTAAGCTCGCGAACAAGATATGACGCCAACACCCGAAGCTAGTACAACGCCACGAGTCTCCAGCCGAGCTGGCGTTGTTGACACCGTGAAATGCCAGCCTTCCCTGGCTTGACACCAAACCTTTCCACCAGACACGAATCAACGAATTCACTACACTGTGCCACAGAGTCTGTGCCTGCGTGCGTACAGGGAAATGGCGCGAGAGGCAGCGAAGTTTACAGCTTCATACAATACAAGAAGACTCCAGAGGAATGTGCCTTCGAGGAATTGGGAGGACACCAGATCTGGAATTTGCCTGCAAAAGATCTGGGGAGACTTCGTCTAAAATTTAAATTCGTTCCTTCCCCAAATGAAATTTATGACGATTTATAAATAAAATGACGTTTGTTTTTTGACAAATACGTATTAGGAAGCTGAGGGGGAGGGCAGAGTGAGTCACGCGTTCAGCGTAGAAGAAGGAGTCTGAAGGCGTCAGCTCCCCGCGTAAAGTTTTGGGTGTGTGCGCGCGCGCGCGGTGTGCTCGGTGCATGATCAGGGTGTGCGAGTTGCAACAGTCGCGGCGCCGTCCCGTCTGTGCCGAGTCGGCGTACGTCACCAATTCGGACGCCTTGCGTCGCGTGACAAACGTTTGCGTTGCTGTGCCGCATTTACGTGTTCTATTTGTTTGGCTACTACCGTAAACCCTATAATTAGCCCCCCCCCCTATAATAATACACCCTCCCAAGACCACTTTGAGTTAATAAGCCCCCCCCCCCCCTATAATTACACCCCCTCCCTAAATGGACCATCGTCTAAAACGCACATGTTTCCATGTCTGGGTGTATGTATGGTCGCGTATGTGTATGTATGTACACGTATGTGCATGTGAGACTGTGTGAGAGTGTGTTAGAGTGTACCAACGTGTGTGCACAGCGCCTTTTTCCCTTAAAAATCGCCTCCACGCGCCTTTTTGCCCACACATCTTCCCACTCATCGACACTTCCAGTTTATAAGCCCCCCCCCTATAATTAGCCCCCCCCTATAATTATACACCCTCCTAGAGCTCGAACGAAAAAATTAGCCCCCGGGGGGCTAATTATAGGGTTTACGGTACTTGTTTTGCATAATTCTTTTTGTGCTTCTTTGATATTTCCCGCATCTCCTCTACCAAAACATGACGAAAATCTCGGCCTTCTTTCTCGACCGGGTCGCCCTCTTGCTGTGCTGCCTTGCTGCCCTCTCATTAGGTGGGTTTGTCATTGTCACTGGTGGAGAATCAATATCAATGCAAGAGCTACTTTCGCTCGCACTGCCGACCTCAAGGCCATAAGCGGGCAGTTGGGTTCAATTCCCACTGCGCCATTCGCCAATTTTTCGTCAACTTTTCAATAAGCGGGCAGTTGGGTCCCTGTGCCAAAAGTGGCACTGGCAGCAGGGAAGGGTAGCTGTCCAGACAGCGTTACACGATTTAAAAGTTACAAAAAAAATTTAAAGTTGGATTTTTTTTAATTTGGATAAAAAATTTCTTTGTTTTTGGGTAAAATATAGCTTCTGAGTGGCAAAAAGCCGTTTAAATGGTCTCTAGATCGTACAATTAGTAGTTATTCATGCCCAAACATGCTTATTAGCACCGAAACCAAGCTCTTTTTGGGGTCCCCAACAGGTTTCCAACATAGTGCGATACCGTACACGACTAGTGATGGCAATTTTGACGTTTTTCATTTTTAGGTAGGTAGGTTAGGTAAAACTGGCCACAAAAAGCTCTAGGTAGGTTAGGTTAGGTAAGCTAGATCTTTTGGCTAGGTAGGTAGGTAATCGGGCAAATTCTTTAGGTTATAGGTAGGTAACTTAGGTAACTCCAAGCTGTCAAGTGTCAGGCAATAGTGCATGGATGTTGTGTAAACCTCCGACTAGTGCTCGCCCGCACTATGCATTCAACTAACCTTGGTCCGTATTAGAGAAGGTTTTAAGAGTCTTAACTCTAAACTGCACCGATAACTGCACTAATAGGAGAAGGCGGATATTTCAACCTGACCTTGTCCAGGGCACTTGGAGGTGGCAGTGTTTTGCAGGCTTTGTTAAAGAGTTGTTGTGAGTTCAGTGAGTCCAAAGGTGAGTTGAATACACCGATTCAGTTTGACGAAGATCAAGGTCTTGATCCACTTCAACACCAAGTCCGTTGAAGACCGTGTGCTGGTCAGAGTGCGCTAGTGCCAAATTATTTAAAGAACGGCCCTTTGGGACTCTGAGCATGTCCACACGCACCCACGTGCACGCACGCAAACCCACGCACAAACGCGCACGCACGGACGCACGCACGGACGCACGCACGCACGCACGCACGCACGCACGCACGCACGCACGCACGCACGCACGCACGCACGCACGCACGTGCGCACGCACGCACGCACGCACGCACGCACGATCGCTCGCATGCAAGCACGCACGCACGCTCGCACGCAAGCACGCACCGCGCGCGCGCACACACACACACTCACGCACGCACGCACGGACACTACACGCACAAACACAGGCGGCATGTTAACACCAAGTTCTGCACTGATACGCGCATTGTTGCTTACACAATGACACGCACCTTGCGTTTTTTCACTCGGGACGAGTCCATCAAAACTCAGAACACCTGCACATGCACAAACCCACGTACGCACCCACCCACACAACACGTACAAGCACAGATGATGACATGCACGATCGCTGGCACGCACAGCCTGTCGTTGGCACGCACGTTCGCTATGCTGGAAGTGGCACACAGTAACACACTGACCGGCTGTAGACGTCCAATGAACTACAACGGATATACCGGTATACCAGGCTACGCATAGCTCGGCACAGACGCAGCGGACAAAGAAATGATCTTTATGCCAACGTCAGTACAAAAACCAAGCAAATTCGACCGCCGCAAACAAAAACAATGGCCACGTTTGCCTACTGTATGTGCAAAATGTTTCTCTTTGCACATGCCGTTTTTTGGCTACACAAATTTTAACTTAGGTAGGTAACCTAGTAGGTAACGGCAAAATCTAGGTAGGTAGGTTAGGTACAGCTAACTCGATTTTCGCGCTAGGTAGGTTAGGTTAGGTTACCTAGGCCGAAAAAAGGCTAGGTAACCTACTAGGTAGGTAACCTAGCTATGTAGGTTGCCATCACTATACACGACCATTGCGAAGAAGCGGCTTTGTCACCATTTGACTAAACCGTTGCTAAATACACTTCTAAAGGCTTTAGGGAAGCACTATTGCGTGTGTTTGACACTCTAATGGGCTAAAAGTGTCTTGTAGTACAGGTATTTGGCAGCAATGATGGCTCCTAAGTCACATTGAAAAAAAGTTAAAATAAATTTTTAATTAAAAAAGGCTTGAAATTTATTTTTTATGCAACCCTGTGTCCAGATCGGATTTTAGTCGACAGTGTTTATGGACACTAAAATACTTCGAACGGAGGCCGGTGGTTGTTGGTTTCCGAGAGGAGGGTAGGGGAGACCCAACTCGGACGCGGAGTCGCTCCGATTGCAGGCCACAGCTCCCTGGACGGCGTGGGCGCCTAGCGTTCGCAGCTGGTGCTCTCGGACGTGGCGAGCGCGGCGCCGCGGTCGATTCGACAGGTCGACTGGCTCTTCCCCACGGCCGGACGGACGGTCTACTGCGTCTACACGAACAGTCGCGAGAGCCGCCAGCGACTGCGCTTCCACTGCCCGGACTGCGAGTTCGTCACCAACGGCACGGAGTCGGGTCAGGAGGTGGCCGTCGAGCGGTTAATGGACGCCGCGCAGGCACCAGCGACCGCGGAGGCAGCGGGCAACGTGGTGGGTGAAGTGACTCACAAACACACGCACACACGCACGCACGCACGCACGCACGCACGCACGCACGCACGCACACACGCACACACACGGATGCGACTACTGTCTGCCTTGGAGGATTGAATGAATGAGTCACCCTGCTCGATGCGATCAGCGCGCACCCTGACTCATGCACGCTTGCGTTGCGGTTGTAATGCTGGCGAGAAATGGCTGCAGGCGATCAAGCTGGAGAACCTGCAGCTGTCCAAGGACATGAACGGCAAGACGCTCGCCTGCTCGCGGATCTGCGCGGTCGGCGAGACCTTTCCCTCCAACGTCGAGCCGGCCAATGGCCAGGAGAGGCCGGTCTGCGAGACAGTGGAGGTTCCTCATTTGTTTCCGGAACCATTTGAAAACAATGTCTGTCTTGCAGGCGACGATGAACGTGCGCTTCCTGCAGCGGCCGCGCGTCCAAGACTCGACTGGCAACGAGCCCTTCTACAGCAACGATGACGGCTACCAGTTTTTCGTAGAGTGCTTCCATCCCTATCCGGGCGCGCCCTGTCAGGGCGGCGACTTCAAGGTTCTCAGATGGGTCTGGGCGGGAGCGCTCGCGCCCTGTTGTCGACGAGCTGGCTGCAGGCACTGTCGACGCGATTTGAGCTGCGAGGTCGACAGCTCTCCGGCGCCGACGCGCATCCGCTGGCTGTCGGCCGGCAAGGAGCTGGGCTCGGGCCAGGCGTTCGCGGTGACCGCGCAGCACGTGGGCCGGACGGTGTCTTGCGAGGCGAGCAACGGCGTCAATCCCAGCCGGAACAGCTACGGCGTCCTCATCCGCGTCTGGGGTGCGTGCTCTGCTGCGGCACAATGACAGACGGTGCCATTCGGCGCGAGGCAGATGAATCTACATATACTCCCATTGAGCATGGAGAAATTGAGAAGGGTCCGGGTTGTGAGCTTGCGATCGAGCAAAATTGGTGTCTGTCTTACTTAGCAACAGTTCCACAGACGAGAGCTTGGCAGTTCCACAGACGAGAGCTTGGTTTGTCTTTGTTGCAGAGAAGCCGAGGCTGCTGGGGACGAACTTCGCGACTCCGGAGGTGTCGGACGTCGTGCAGGAGCGCTCTGGTCGGGTGGAGCTGGACCGACACGTGAAGCTCGCGTGTCGCGTCAGCGCCAACCCGGCCCCGTTCGTCCTCTGGCGCCTCCGCCGCTCCAACGGCCAGACCGTCAACGCGAGCTGCGACGACGTGGAGATCAAGCCGACCGGCGGCGCCAATCCCCCGGCCAACGTGCGTCGACTTCCATTGCCGAGCCTGTACGAGGCGCTCGCTCGCTCGCTCGCGTTGTTGCAGTCGTACGACGCGAGCTGCAGTCTGCGCCTGGCCGACTACACGTTCAGCGGCGAGTACTGGTGCGCCGCCTGCAGCTTCGTCGCAGGGCAGGGCAACGAGCACTGCGAGCCGAGTCGCGACGCGCCCACCGCCTCGCGCACCATCAGGTCGCCTCTCTCCCTCCAGCTCAACGTCTACGGTGCCGTCTGCCTTTTTTGCGCTAAGAGTTTTTCTTCTTTACGGAACGATGACGCAGGTCGGCCCCTGAGACTGCGGCTGACGCCGGACGGCAAGCCGGAGCTGGAGAGACGCGACAAGGCGGTGACGCTAAAGGTCGGCTACTGCGCCGACCCGCCCGTCGAGTCCGTCCACTGGGAGGTGGACGGCCAGCAGCTGCGCGTCGGCGAGACCCGGGGCAATATCCGCGCGCAGAGACCCATTGCCGCGAGTCTCTTTCCAGAGACCCAACCTCAGCGCGCATGCATCCCGACCCGAACGAATTTTCCAGCACGGCGCCTACGACGACTGCTACTACGCGCCCCTGCGAATCGACCCCATCTCAGAGGAGGACAAGTCGCGCACGTACGCCCTGTTCCTGCGGAACGCGCACAACAAGGAGCGGTGCGCGCCGATTTTGTTCTGTTCCTGTCGAAGTTTTTCTTCGGAATCGAATTTCAAAGTGTTCAGAATCAACGTGAACCTACGCGACTTGCTGCTGGTTAGTCCCAGCAACGCGCAGACCGCGGAAGGGGGCAGCTGGGCGTTGAATCGATTGATAGAAGTTATGGCGTATTTTTGTAAATTAATTTTTCTATAAAATAAATTTATCTTTTTTTTCTTTCATCTGTCTCTTTTTAATAAATTTTAAAAAAAGTTACTTTTTTCTGTTTTTGCCACTATTTTTGCGTTTTGCTTTTAGTTTTTTACCAGTTGTGTGTCTTCCCTTCAAGATTGTGCGTGATACAGTGCTCTTTTGTTTGTCCTTTTGGTTAGCCTCGTGTCTCATACAACACAGTAAAATTGGCGCAGATTTTTTTTTAATTTCTGCACGACAAGCGGTAGGGTATATGTACATACACATACATGGTGTCACGAATGTGTGCATCAACTTCTGACACTCTCTCATTTTCTACGACGCAGCGCACACAGTGTGTTGTACGCACGTTTGGGTCGCTGCGTGCGTGCGTGCGTGCGTGCCTGCGTTTCAGTGGCCGTTTGTATTACTAGAGGCGCGCGCGGCCTTTGGCCGCCATGTGTACATTAAGGAATAAAGCAACTGATTTTGCACATGATGGTCGACATGATTATGCTGTGCAAGCAGGTGTGTGATGGGAGTTCACACCAGTGACAGTCGGTGGCACCAAATTCACTGTTGCTCTGTTGATCGCGATAGGCGTTCACCCTGTTGACTATTGGTGGCACCAAAATTCACTGCTGCTCTGTTGATCGCGATGGGCATTTACCCCGTTGACAGTTGGCGGCACCAAATTCGC
>JASAMY010001191.1:0-36575 GCA_030248085.1 Paralinhomoeus sp. GSCO2_6 | reverse complement strand
CAATACAACTAAGATAGAGAGGAGGAATGTTGAGGAGTATTTCTAGCAAAATTCTTTGGAGCGCCTGTCTCTACGCCGTACTCTGTATCTGTATGTACTCGGTATACCTACATACGTCTAGAAATCACTCGAATCAATCACCACAGAGCCATTCCAACTCTGAGCTGTGCTCAAGGGGTAACGCTCAAACTAGTGCTCCAAAAATCCATCATTCCAAAAAAAAACACTGAAAAGTGTTGCCACGCCACGCCACTGACACCGCAGTTGGTGGATACGGCGAGCCGGGCCCTGAGGCGAACACGCGCCTTTTCCGACCGTTCGCCTACGCCCTCTCGGACTCGGAACTCGATAGGCACTGCTGGAACTGCCTGCAAGGCCCGCCAGACGACCTAAGGCACTGCAAGGGCTGCCTGCGGGCGCGCTACTGCCTCGCGAGTGCCAGGCCCAAGACTGGCCGCTCCACAAGGCGGAGTGCGGGGCATTCAAACGGAGGGGCCGTGTGCTGTTTGAGCGGTCGCTGCTGAGGAGTCCTATTTCGCAGCGAAGGTGGCACTCTCCATCAATATTGCAGCCGTTTGCAATTTGATTACCGTAGATCTTCCAGTAAATATGGACCTCCGATAGTGCCCCCGGGGCACTGTACTTCCAACTTCTCTTTACACGAGGGCATTGGATTGGATGGAAACGCATAGCGTTCCTTAGGTGGTAAGCAGTTCAAAGTATAGCTGAATGGTTGTACGTACCTACGACACGAACCACATAAACGTGACTCCTGCTGCATTTGTGTCCTGTATAACGCAAATTGTAGGGTACTTCTTGGCCCCGGGTGCACTATTGGAGGATTTACGGTACCAGTTCTATCGAATTTGACAGGGAAATTGAACAAAGAATCAACAAATAAACCGAACCGTCGTTCCGCATGGAAAGTAAAGGTGCTCTATTAAAACATACAGTAGTCAGCCAGCGCACGGCTATAGAAAGCTCGAATTCCTGTCGCTTCCCGACCAGCGAGTTCTATTGGAGCTGCAATCGTTCTCTCTCGACGGCGCAGAACGAGCGGGTTGCGCGCCCATAATTCGTCTCCTGGGCAGAGTGCATTCGAGGTCTCTTCTTGGAAACGAAGACGGCACCAAAAAGCAGTCAAAGCGCTTATTGTCAGACCTGGCGTCGCATGCCGCCGAGAGAAGAAGCGACCAGCTGGAAATGCAGAAGTTTGAGGCGGTCTACAAGGAGTGGCTGGACTTCTACGGCGCCAAGAATGTTCCGAAGAAAGAAGAGGCGTTCGAACTTTTCTGCAAGGTCACACTGAATGCAGTGGGCGTCTCAGGGGGACAGGGAAGGAATCAGGTGCGTGCGTGCGTGCATGCGTGCGTGCGTGCGTGCGTGCGTGCGTACGTGCGTTCTGCAATTTGCAACGGCAGCATATTTCCAATCGAGCATGCATGCATGCATGCATGTTAAGGAGGCTTTAAATGTGTATCTATTTGGACGTTTTGTGTTGGTGTTTTGGTGCGGTTTGCAACAGTTGTCACCAACAACATAACGCCACGAAGCACGAACCCATGCATGACCAGACAAACGTATTGCAGTGCCTGTGACACCTTTCGCACGTGGAACAGTTTTTACCGTGCTTTCTGATGCGTTCCACACAATGAAATGCGTATGCACCGCTTGATTCAGCTGGGCGCAGCGCTCTACCTGGACCTAAGCGTCTACGACCACAGTTGTCGACCCAACGCCCACTACTTTACGTATTCCGCCGGAGGAGTGGCCATTCTGCGCGCACTCAACGAGAGCTGCGCCGACGTTGCCGACCCCAGTTCCACCTTCATCGCCTACGTGGACCTCATGGAGACGAGGCAGACGCGCAGGCAGCTCCTGCTGCAGAACTGGCACTTCCACTGCCAGTGCGAGCGATGCACTGGCCATGAGGAATGAGTTTTTGTCAAAAGCGACTGTGGAGTTGATGTGCGGAGTGCGCAGGAAACACCGTACGGAATCGTAATCGTCATAATAATCATAATCAAAATAATGTGCTCGCTTGACATAAACTCGTTCCAAGGATGACCTGCTGAGCAGTTGTTTGTGCCCCACGTGCGGTAATGCGGTGCCGGTCGATGGCAGTGCACCTAATTCCGAGGTAGGCTTAAAGTAGCGCCACCTATACATATAGGCTACAGTAAGTTTTTTAAAGTTAAATTTAGCACCGGAACCTAAATTCGATACTCAGCACCCAGTTAGAGCCCAGCGCCTACACACCTAATTTCATTCATTTGGCTGAAGTCACTGAACACAAGTACATGTACGTACGGCGCGTGTGCACAAATGCTTACATTAGTTTCTACAAAAAGGTAAATTGCCGAGAATGCGGCGAACCTTGTCCGACCGAACGACTCATGGAGGCGTCGGCTGCCATGGACGCTGCAGCTCAATTCTGCACCTCTGATCACGCTCCAGCCGCTGCGGATGCAGTGCTGCAGCGCTGCTCCGACAGTTTACCAACGGTCAATGTATTCTATGCAAAGGCGTTGCTGCACGCTGCAACGAAAGGTGCCCAGATAGACTGCAGCAGCCTGGACTTGCAACTGCGGCATCTGCAGAAGGCCACAGAGTGTCTGGAGCTCTGCTATCCCGTTGGACACCCAAGAAGGGCGCAGCAGTACGCCTTGACTGGACTGACAGTCAAGAAACTGGGCAGAACACAGGAGGCTGGCGATTGGTTCGGCAAGTCGTTGCAAATCTACGAGAGTTGCTACGGTACCGACCACCCTACCACCAAGTGCATTGCGAGGGTTCTGCAGCAGTGTAGAGATAGAGAGTGACATGTTTTCGCGTGTTCCGGATTTTTCAGACACTGTTGCCCCAGCTAGGCCCTAGAGGGTATTGAGAATCGACTTGGCGTGAAGTATAAACTGCAAAGTGATCACACTACTGCATGACGCGCTACAACCTACACTTCGCAGCACAGAGGCACCAAGCTAAAATCTCTTGAAGCACAGCTGTCCAACTGTGGTCATTCCATCGCGAGGCTTGATGATCTGCTGCCCATGGGAGTTCTTGTAGTCCTTTAGAACGACCTCGTTTAGAACCTGGAAAGAGCACCTACATATTAACATGAACCTACCGTAGCCTACACACCAAGCTCAACTCGTATATGTCGTAATTGAAAATTGTGACACTCCATCCTTCCCTTCCCACCTACATACAGTAGGCATTGCTACAGGTACACGCGTGACTGAGTTACTGTATGCTAGTACTTATTAAAAGAGGTAAGCATCGGCGACCGCATTATCCTCTCAGACGGGCCCCAATCAAACCATTCCCACAAACATTGAGCTGTTCAGATTTGCTAATGATATTCAACGTAGTAAACAAGCCGTAAACATGTAAACATGGCGGTGCAGAATGTGTCACTTTCAATTGGCAGCATTTTACAGTACCTATGTCAAAGGAACCACTTATTGCATAGCGGACCTCAAAACCCATCTGCTTGAAGAGCTGCTGCGTCTTGTAGGACGTCGCGTCCACGAGTATGCCCTGCATGCCCACGTTTCTCGCTCGCTGCTCCGTTAACTGGGCCATCTTTAAGCCGATGCCGTATCGTCGGTGCGAAGGCGCCACCGAGAGAAATTCGAACTTCGCCAGCTAAAAAATGGTTTCTGCAATGCGTGCGCGCGTGCGCGCCAGTGCGTGCGTGCGCGCGCGCGCGCGCGTGCGTGTGTGCGTGCGCGCGAGCGCGCCTGCGTGCGTGTGTGCGTGCGTGCGTGCGTGCGTGCGTGCTGTAAGCGAGTGTCACTTCTTTGCAAGAGCTACGTGAAGAAAAGAGAAGAAAACCTGATTGAGGTCTTTTGGCAACGATGCTTTTCCCTTCTCGATTTCGTCTAAGTACTCCAAAACGATCTTGAACGGTGTGTGCGCCACCTGAATCGTGTGGCTGCTTTTGCACTACCAGCAAGCAACAAGGTTACACTAAGAAATTGGCCCAGCGTTTCACTGATATACGTCGGTTGCTGTACTAATACTGTACTGATATTGTTTCATGTACTCAAACGATGCAGATAGGTTCAGGTAGACGTTAGCGTCCACGCCCGAGTACTCGGGGGCGGACGCTATCCACAGCCATAAAGGGAAGACATGCCTACCCTACTACTACTTTGTAACTGGAAGGTTGTCCAGTTCCCATAAATCTGTAAAATTTTGAGCGGAACTCCCATAAGCAAAGAAATAGTTCGAGTTGCGCACTCTACAGTGCACGACAAATCATATGTACGAAACAACCCCCTCCCAAAAAAAGAATAATTACGAAATTCATCTGGAATTGAACAGCCCTAAATTTTGAAAATACAAAACACAGAGACGCAACCACACTCAGAGGCGATTACGAATTACGAAACCGTTTGAGGATCGAAATCCATGTGCGTGTCCGGCGTCCAAATGCTGGTCACTCTGCAGCCGACGATTTTCCCTTCATGCTCCGCCAAAAAGGTGAGCTGGCTCGGAAGTGAGTGCTTCAGCGTCGCCACGATAAACTGTACAATGCGTGCATTGCATTTGTCGTTTGTGCACCGTTTTCTTGCGTCCGCAAAGGTCGATTTATAACTGGGGATAGGACTCAAAATTAGGCAATGATGTACATCGCATACGCGATAAACGTATCTTGTAAAGATTGCTGTTCGAAATAGAGATGTGCAGTAAGGTGAAAGCAAGACGCAACAGAGGCAAGGTTCAATGAATGGTGGGGCTGTGGCGTAGTCCGCAAGGCGTTGGATTCCTGACCGCGAGGTCGGGGGTTCGATTCCTTGCTGTGCAAGACCACGGCTACCCCCTTGAACAAGGGGTTTAAACCACAGTACCGTGGCTTCGGCCAAAAATCAGTGCCAGGTGGGGGCCCACCTTGCCTCGCGGCAGAACAACACCCACTGTTATGTATACGGCGCCGCCGTGTGATCTTGTGATACAGTTTACGGCCATTGTGCTGTGTCGGTGGTTGTTGTCAAAATGAAGTTGAAATGAATAAGTAGTACATAGTTCGCCGGATTATAAACCGGGAAGTGCGTGTCAGTGTCCCCGAAATATAAATTGGGCAGCTTCACTCACGCCTCTGAGCGCTGGGTCTTCGCAATATCGGTGCATATCCAGCGATTCAACCGACGGCTCGTCTCTCATAAAAAACTTCATTAAGAAGTCGGCCAATCTCTCCAAGTCGCTCTCGTCAGCGACGTAATAGGATAGGCCATTCTCTTGCAGCGCCAATTGTCTAGCTGGCATTTTTGATGCGTTCTCAGGCTTTTCTACATAGGCACACAAGGCTAGGCTATGCATATAATGCGATATACACGTAGGTACGTAATGTATGCACCTGATATTAGTTGTGGAAGGCTAGAGAGAGGCTGGAGCACCGCTAGAGATAACGCGGACAGTATCCAGTACTACCAACACTAGTGGTGGGGCGAGCACGTACACACTATTACCTACCAGTATGTAGCTTACTGAGTGCGTCGTGTATTATTGCGCGCTTGTTTTCAGCCGCTCCATGTGCGTCCAAGCACTCTTGAAACCGTGTATGCATATATGATCCGTGCAGGCTCTCCTCAAAAACTCAAGCCAGAATTCATCATTCATTATCATCACCATCGTCGAAACGAGTCTGGCGGACGCAAGAGTTCGACCCAAAGAGTTACGCCCGGTTAGCCGCAGGTGTATATATCACGGCGCCCAGGTGCAACGAGCGACGTCGCAGCCATCCTGGACGGCGTACTGGGTGCAGTCGATGGCGCCGACGAGCTCTTTGCAGCGGGCCAGGGCCGGACCGCTCCTCGCCAAAATCCCGGTGTTCGCATTGGCGCAGTCCAGTTGGACGTCTGCCCAGCCGCTGGCAGTGCCGGAGCATTTGCCTAAATTATCGTGAGTGGGCGTCTTTGCGATTTGCGGGTCACAGATGATTGATTGTAGATTAGATTGCACAATGTGGGCACATTGTGTACACACACTCGGAACTGAGCTACAATGTAGTTACACATGTTGGTATGTACTGACCTGACAGAACTGACAAATTGTGCACGTAAAGCAATGGAGTTGCTCACTTTTCGGCTGACAGGCTCGTCCGAGTCCCCCCAGTAGACAAACCAGCGAAACCAACGCCAGCAAAGCGCTCGGTCTAGCGGCTCGCATGCTTGCAAAGTTGCAACGCCTGGCTCGATTTGAACCCGCAGTTGATCTCTTGTATAACTCCAAAGATGCAAGTACCGGTAGTATTATTACACGTGACGTGAAGTGCACACTCCCTGTAAGTGAGCGCGCGAAGGGTGTGTAAAACAGGCGTGGGCGGACTGCCGATACTGCTCATGACATCGGCTCAACTAGTTTTCTCGCCTGACGCTAGCCACAATCCTTCGCCGTTGACATGAGACACGAAGACATTTGCGCGCGGCAACGCCCTGCGTATAGGTTGCGCGTTGGCAAGAAACGGCGAAGGCCATTTGGACCCTTTCTACTGATCCTATTGCGTCATCCCCAAAAAAGGAAGATCGAAAAGAAACAAATAGAAGAATTAAAATGAAAGCGACAGTGACGGCGGTTCTTTGGGCTCTGACAGCCGCCTTAGCGGTGCACGGATGCGGAGGACGTACGCTTTTTCTTTCTTAAGTCGCGCTCATTTTATGAAAAACGTTTGCTTGTTTAATTTTATTATTTCAACAACTAGCGTCATTCAGCGACTGCGAGCGACTGCAGCGGCACGACAGGCATCAATCCGGACAGTAATCAGGGCTTCGAAAACTGCATCTCTATCGACACGGTCGACCGCTGCAACGCCGTCTTGGAAGGGGTCGTCTGCAGCTCTCTCTCCACCCAGGTATGTATGTATACAACAGCGAGTTCTGGCATGGAGCGGAGAGATGTGACCATTTAACACAAAGTGTCGCCAAGTACATACATTCAAATATTTTCGACACAGCGGTCAAAAAGTTATTCGCATTTTTCACTTTTGTCGAACAAGAAAAAACACATCCGGTACACTACATACCGTAAACCCTATAATTAGCCCCCCTATAATTAGCCCCCTATAATTATACACCCTCCCAAGACCACTTTGGGTTAATAACTTACCCCCCCCCCATAATTACACCCCTCCCTAAATGGACCATCGTATGAAAGGCAAAATTTTCCATGTCTGGGTGTATGTATGGTCGCGTATGTGTATGTATATAAATGTATGAGCATGTGAGACTGTGTGAGAGTGTGCTAGAGTGTACCAACGTGTGCGCGCCGCGGCTTTTTTTTCTTAAAAATCGCCTCCACGCGCATTTTTGTCCACAAAGCTTCCCACTCATCGACACTTCCAGTTTATAAGCCCCCCTATAATTAGCCCTCCCCCTATAATCATACACCCTCCTAGAGGTCGAATAAAGTAATTAGCTCCCAGGGGGCTAATTATAGGGTTCACGGTACTACAATACACTACATGTGTTCCTCTTCTCTACCCCATGCATGCACTGCACCGGCACATTCTTCGGTCTGGTGAGAACGTAGGTATGGTAACTGACAGTACTCGTTAAGCACTTTGAAATGGTGGTGCAAGTTACGCAACAAAGTTTTTCTTAGGAGATGTGCGAAGACACTGGCTGCACCTGGGACGGCTGATCGTGTGGGACCCGAGCAAGCGACAAAGCAGAAAAGTTCCGCTTTTGTGGGAGATTGAAAGAAAAACCGGTGATTCATTACCGGCACTTCTCTATTCTTCGTTCAGTTGCGGTTTCGGTTTTGTGCGCTGAAGCACGATGTTTGTGTTCAAGTTACGTCTACGGTGTACGATACCATGCGAGTATTGTTGCATGCGAGCGAGCGCCAATCACAGCCATCAAATGAATGCTGTAGGTTGCTGGGAGTATGCTGTTGTAGTTTCACTGTGCATCGGCTTGCGTGTGCGCGTTCGTTCTGGAAGCTTCTGGAAACGCCAAATCATTGTCGCAGACGGCATTTAGAGTATAGTGGAATGTCAATAATGGAATTTGGAAGACAGCACGTTGCACAATTCCGCGCTTCAAGCGCTTAAAGTTCCCGTCCACACGACAGTTCCCAATCGGTGTACTCGCTGTAAACCGCAGCAAACAAGACACAAGCGTGCATCGTCTCCCGTCTTCCACTCTTGAACGTCAGCAGAACTTTTTCTTTTTGCCGATTTTCTGGCAGATTGTCTTGGAGGGCACGGCGTTAAAGATTTTTAGTAATTGTAAGATCAACGGCAAGTAGTTGTCGACCGACTCTTTGCAGTAGCGTTCCAACAGACCGAGCTGCTCGCACTGACTTTTGAGCAGCACCTTGACAACCTGAAGAGACACGTTCGTACTCACGCGTACCCAAGGGCATTGTTTTAGAAAAAAGTGTACCGGTATGGTATACAGTACAGCACATCCCAAAACAAAAGAGAATAATTTCAACTTCCACAAAAACGTGCGAACCTGTATACCGGGAATAATTAAAAATACCGGGAGTTTGGCGGCGCCCTTAGTCAGTAGCTTGACGAAGGCGACAACTTTGGTGCAGAAGCCGCAGAGAGATGGCTCTTCCTCGTCTTCAAGCATCTGCAAAGTCGTGTGCAGACAGTGTAACTGGGTCTGACACCGCTTACAGACTTGTGCATGTACCAAACATGTACATGTATGCATGTACATGAATTTTAAACAGCTACATTGTACACGTCACGCCAGTGCAGCGAGCGCACACCATGAATACTTGAGGTGACTCCGACGAACCGTGGAGGAAAGAGCCGTATGCATGTACCACAAACCTTATAATTAGCCCCAAGGGGGCTAATTGTTTCGTTCGAGTTCTAGGAGGTGTGTAATTATAGGGGGGGGGGGCTAATTATAGGGGGCTTATAAACTGGAAGTGTCGATGTGTGGGAAGCGTTGTGGGCGAAAAGGCGCGTGGAGGCGATTTTTAAGGGAAAAGACGCTACTCACTAGGGATGAGCACGGGCCTGCACATCTCGGCCCGGCCCGGCCCGCCAGATAGTCCGGCCCGTCCCGGCCCGGCCCGCACCCTCAAAATCCAGGCCCGGCCCGGCCCGGCCCGTCCAACTGCTCAATATCGCAGGCCCGGCCCGGCCCGGCCCGCAACACGAAATAAGTACAGTCACTACAGTGTACAATTTACTGAAATACCGTATGCCAATTGGCGTGATTTACTTAACGGAATGGCACATCCACCTCTCAGAATCGCAGTTCACAACCATTTTACGGCCTTTGCACCATTTGAGCGCGAAAGACGCGCGTCATAGAATACAAAGTTGCTAATACGGTGCAGAATAGTCGCCGATACTTACAATGCATTACATAGGTAGCTATCTACGCTGGCCAGCCAAGAACGTCCGGCCCGGCCCGGCCCGGCCCGCACCCTCAAAACGCAGGCCCGGCCCGGCCCGGCCCGCAAAACGGGCCTGGAATTCCGGCCCAGCCCGCCCCACGGCCGGGGCCGTGCCGGGCCGGGCCGGCCCGGCCCGGCCCATGCTCATCCCTACTACTCACACACGTTGGTCCACTTTAACACACTCTGACACAGTCTCAGACGGACATACATGTTCATGTACATACAGGGTGGGCCACCGTTCTCGCCCCAACTTTGGCCGCTCACCATTCCTGTGTCCGGTGGCCGATTGCTCCTAAATTTAAACATGTGGTGCTACAAACCGTTAGTTAAATACGTGCAAAGTTTGAGCAGCTTTCAAAAAGAAATACACAAGTTTTGCGTAATTACCGTAACGCATACTGGTTTTTAAGGTAACACGCGAAACAAATTTGTTTTATGATTGCGCCGTTTTCTAAAAATGACCGAAAGTTTGCAGCTCTCTCTTCAACAAAGAGTTAATACCGTAAAAGCTTAATACAAGACAACAAATGCGAAGGAAACAGTCAGATGTCTAAAAAAGCTGTCTTGTTGCCTCCAATCGACTTTTCGGTTTGGGGGATCGTCAAAGACGTGGTTTACTCGCAGCGCTGCTCAAACGTCGAAGAGCTGAAGGAGGCGATAGAAAACGCGTTCGACCACTTTAACGCTGAATTGTGCTCGAAGATTTGCCGTTCCGTCGCGGACCGCTGTGAAATATGCACCGCTGTAGGCGGTGGAAACTTTGAAAACCGGTGATTTGGCGCACGAACAAATAAAGGGTTACTCCCTTGGCGGATTCTAATAAAACTTTGCACGTATATTAACGGTTTGTAGCACCACATGTTCAAATTTGGGAACAATCGGCCACCGGACGCAGGAATGATGAGCGGCCAAAGTTGGGGCGAGAACGGTGGCCCACCCTGTACATACCGTAAATCCTCCAATAGTGCCCCCGGGGCACTATTTTTTCAACCTCTCCTTGCCCGGGGGCACTATTGGAGGGGGGGCACTATTGAAGGGGGGCTTCAACCTAAAAATTTTGAATGGTAATGCTAGTTTCGCTGTTAAAATTGCCGATTTTTTGGTGATTTTGATCACTTTTGCCACATTTAATGGTTGATTTACCGTTAATAGTTGCTGAAACGTACTATTATTGGTTAGTAGTAGTGTGTATACTCGATGTACATGTACCTACCACTATATTTTTGCCCATAAAAGGCACATGCCACAACATACCCCTTACCCCCGGGGGCACTATTGGAGGGGGGGGGCTCTATTATTTCAACCTTGCCATACCCGGGGGCACTATTCGAGGGGGGCACTATTGGGGGGGGTTGTATTGGAGGATTTACGGTATGTACACATACGCGACCATGCATAAACCCAGACATGGAAAATTTTGCATTTTAGACCATCGCCCATTTAGGGAGGGGTTGTAATGATGTGGGGTTATAAATAAAGGTGGTCTTGGGAGGGTGAATAATTCTAGGGGGCTAATTACAAAGGGGCTAAATATTGGGTTTACGGTATGTACAGTATCTGCCAACCAACAAATTTTAAAAATTTCAATTTAAATGTCACCACAGCAACGTCAGTCACCCTTGCTTGGTGTGTTTGGTAATCGAACAAATCTGCGTTGCTTTGCTCTATATGTATAATCCACAACAGTCACCTTTGCTTTCTGTGTTTGCTAATTGGACATACCGTAAATCCTCCAATACAACCCACCCCCCCTCCAATAGTGCCTCCCCCTCCAATAGCGCCCCCGGGTATGGCAAGGTTGAAATAATAGAGCCCCCCTCCAATAGTGCCCCCGGGGGGTAAAGGGTATGTTGTGCCATGTGCGTTTTATGGGCAAAAAGATAGTGGTAGGTACATTTATATCGTGTCTACACTATACTACTAACCAATAATAGTACGTTTCAGCAACCATTAACGGTAATTCAACCATTAAATGTGGCAAAAGTGATCAAAATCACCGAAAAATCGGCAATTTTGAGGGCGAAACTAGCATTACCATTCAAAATTTTTAGGTTGAAATAATAGAAGCCCCCCCTCCAATAGTTCCCCCTCTCCAATAGTGCCTCCGGGTAAGGAGAGGTTGAAAAAATAGTGCCCCAGGGGCACTATTGGAGGATTTACGGTATATCTTTGTTTGCTCTACCTAGTATGGTATGACCTATACAAGGACGTCTACCAACCATTTTGAATACGTTTTCTCCATTGTCCAGGGCCAGTTTAAACCGGTTTTGCAGCTCGACGTCTAGTTCGGCGTTCAGCTGCTCTGTCAGACTGTCCAACTTCAGCTTGTCCGCGTCGCACGCCCATACGAGGGCTGAAGGAGAAACTAGTAATTAATTAAGGCAAAGTGCTGTATTGAATAAACAAATAAAGCACAGTAAATGCGTTCGTACTGCGTGCATGCGTTTGAAGCGCTTCAGCGAATTTTAATGGCAATCGTCTGCCAATGCGAATGTTTCTTGCAGAAAACACTTCACACTAGGTATTGTAATATTTTTCATCTTGTTTTATTAGAGGCACTATTACTGTCGGAGCAAGTACTGTACATACGGCTGCACGTCCAAGTGTATTGACAGTACCTGTGACTGTGAGTGCCGCGACGGCCACCAATGAGGAATGCATAGCGTTTCAATTATTTAAGAGTGGCTAAACGAAACACGGTTTGCTTGTCCGCCGAACGCACTTGGTTGCGCTAGGCACACACACACGTTATACCGTGCAGGCTAGTGCACAATAGACTGGAGTCAGGCGGGCGTGGCGACTTGCTAGCGCGAGCTTATCAGTTCGAGCAAGACATTCCGCTAACCGTATACGGCCGAGAGTTATGTGCATGTGCGTGCGCATTGCATGTCGGGACGCTGCAGGCACTTACCTACCTATGTACATACGTTGGCGGCAAAGAAAGGGACCTCCCTGACGTGCGCGAAACGCACTGCGAGCAATTCGTGACAACTGACAAAGAAGGCACCTTGATCGCTACACACACACACACACACACACACACACACACACACACACACACACACACACACACACACACACACACACACACACACACACACACACACACACACACAACATTTGAGTACTACAGTATTCTCAAAATGTTGATTCCAGTTGATTTCCTACACGTTGAATGACCTTCTAAGGATACATTGATGGCGCCGACATTGTTCTTTTATACCGTAAACTCTATAATTAGCCCCCCCCCCTATAATCATACACACTCCTGAGACCACTTTGATTTTATAACCCCCCCTTACAATTACGCCCCCTTCCTAAATGGACCATCGTCTAAAAGGCAACATTTTTAAGTCTGGGTGTATGTATAATCGCGAACGTGTATGTATGTACATGTATGTGCATGTGGGACTGTGTGAGAGTGTGTTAGAGTGTACCAATGTATGTGCACAGCGTCTTTTTCCCTTAAAAATCGCCTGCCCGCGCCTTTCCGCCCACAAAGCTTCTCACACATCGACACTTCCAGTTTATATGCCCCCCCCCTATAACCGGCCCCTCTACCCCTATAATTATACATCCTCCTAGAGCTCGAACGAAACAAGCTCCCGGGGAGCTAATTATAGGGTTTACGGTAGCCCCCTTTGTCTTTCGACAATACATAGCGGCTTGTTGACGCAAGGTCACTCTCGTGTCGCGTTGCGAAAGTTCTAAATTAGAAGATTTCCTTGCGCGCCACAAATGCGTCACCTCTTTGGCGCTAATCAGCAGTCGCTAATTAGCAGGCTTTGGGTCACACTGAGGCTTACTCAGCAGACGCTTTCATTTCATATTGCAACGCGCTCAACGAAAAGCTTGATGACTAATCGCGCACCTATATTTCCTTCTATCCCTGCCGCCAATTGCAATTTACCTCCCACTCTTATTGCGCTTGTCATGAGCACCCCCCCACTTCCCCTCCCACCCCGCACTCTATGCAAATCATCTCGCCAAAATCGATCTCTGGTCACCCCTCCATGCGCCACCAGTACGCATTACCGTTAGGCGGAAAAAGGTGGAGGTGGGAGGGAGAGAGGATTGTCAGGACGACAGCTGGCTGAGTAATCCAGCGACGCGCGCGTTGCCAGGGCGAGGAAGGGGGGGGGGGGGGCGCCTTTTTCTCTAGCCGTCGTTGGTTGCTAAACCTGAGTCACAGATGGCGCGGATTTTATTACCGCCACCGGCGCACGCAAGAGCGCCGCTCTGGAACGGACCTGGCGACTGACGTGACGACGGAAGGGTAAAAAGCGACAAAATGGTTGTTGTTGTCGGCCTCTGGCTTCTGGCGCTCGTGGTATGGCCTAGCCGCGCTTTCGACTACTGTCCCCACTACCAGTCGAGACGTCAGGATCGCATGCGTGTCCTGGCCATCGAAAGGCACAACTTCGACAGGCTGACCACCGACACGTTCGTGGGCCTAACGGAGGCACTGCCTTACTTGGAGAGCCTAATTCTAAGGAACACTTCCATTGAGATGGTCGAGAACGGCGCTTTCGATGGAGTCAGACACGCACTTTGCCTGGACCTGGCGGAAAATGCACTGACCAGCCTGAACATGGTTCGTGCTCTTGTTTCCGTACTGTCGCTGCCCTAGATTACAGATGGCGGTCTTCCAGAATGTCTTTGGCTCTAGACAGGAAGGCGTCATGTGGATGGTTATGCGAATATGGGCCACTGACGGTCTCCTAGCGTTGCCCTTGGTCCAACAATAACATTTCCACACTTTCGGCCAAACTGCTCGTTCGACAACTAAACGACGACATAAACCGGTTTGGGTCTCTTGTAGGAAACGTTTCGCGGACTCCGCTCTCTGAACCAGCTGACGTTGGCCAGCAATCGGCTGAATGGTCTGGACGACTCGACCTTCATTTACGTCGGTCGGCTGAGAGAGCTGAATCTGTCCAAGAATCGCATCTCTCTCCTGACCTCAGGCTCTTTCCGGGGACTCGGGCAGCTGGAGGAGCTGGATCTCAGCGGGAACCGGCTCCAGAGCGCCAACTCGCTGGACTTTCGCCACCTGACCAGCCTCAGACGTCTGGACTTGTCCAGCAACCCCATGGTGCTGCTCGACGCCTCGGGCCTGACCCAACTGGACTCTCTCCTGGTCAGCCGTACGCTTCTGAGCATGGTACCGGCGCTGCCAGGCCGGCTAAAGCATCTTGACATGCGAAGCTGCTTGATAAAGAAGCTGAGAAGCATGGACTACGCTGCACTCGACACAGTGGAAGAGGTTCGTCCACGTCCGTTTGGGCGCCGAACTGCTGTGGAGCATGATGATGACAGTGTGCGCCTGCAGCTGTTGTTGATGGATTAGGGGCAACCCTAGGAGGCCGTCAGTGGTCCATAAGCATACCCATCCATCTCCATGACGCCTTCCCGTCTAGAGCCGCTCCATTAGCCAAAGACATTCGGAAGAACGCCATCTGTAATATAGGGCAGCGACGGCACGAGAAAATCCATCAAAAGAAAAGTCCTCGGTCTAGTGGCTCCATCAAGAATCGAACCCAGAACCGTGAGCGCAACTCTCTACGACTACGAGAACCGGCCGACTCTCTACGACTAGGCCATATCTGGTTCCAGTGTGCTGCTGCTCAAGCATGTCGTGAACAAATCTGTACACGCTCTGTGCTCGCAATTTTTTTTTCACTCCATAAGGCATGCGAGTGGCACAACCACAAGGCACGTCAGCGCTCACAGTTACAACCGTTTCAGATCCAGTTGTCAGGCAATGCGTTCGTGTGCGACTGCCACTTCTTGCAATGGGCCGCCAGAACTGACGGATTTCAAGACTCAGCTTCGGCCCGGTGTGAAGATCCGCCGCAACTGAGAAACGTTGCACTTGTGGCGGCACTGGAGTCTAGACGGGACTGCACGCTGGCTCTTACCACATCAGCTGCGGCTGCGGATTCCACTTTTGCGACTACGATTACGACTAAAACTACGACAACAAAGCCTACGAATCCAACAAAGTCTACTAAACCAGCGACAACAGCAACAGTTAAAACTGACAAGAGAATTAACAAGAAACTCAAAACCGCCAGACCGCACGTCCAATTAGCGACGGCGACACCCGAGAAAGCTACCAAGCAGACCACAAAGAGACCCGAAACAAAATATTCCGGAAGCGACTACTGGCACATCGACTGGTTGTTTATTGGTCTCTTGGTAGCGCTTCTGCTGTCCCTCTCAATATCCTGCTGTCTCGTGGTCTTCGTGGTCAGAAGATACCTGGACTCCAGGCACAGAAGGCGAAGACTCAAGAAGTGGTTTAGTACTGGGTAAGCGGGTTTGCTTACAGAAACATGTCCCGTGAGCGCAAGAATACAAGGTGCGCGCACGCGCATACGCACGCGCACACGCGCACACGCGTACGCACACGCGTACGCACACGCCACGCACACGCGTGCGCACGCGCACACGGGTATGTACGCACACGCACACGCACACGCACAGGCGTACGCACACGCACACGCACACCCACACGCACGCACAGACATGAGACATCCTCCTCCTCCTTTCCTTCCAGGTACCTCGCGACCGACGGTTCCGAGTCGTCGAACCGCAGCAGCGCCAGTCCAGGGCCGGCGTCTTCGGCTAGGCCGCCGCCGGCCGTGGTGCCCAACCTCTACAAGGAGTTCTGCTACGGCGCGTCGACGCTCGACAGTCGCGAGCGCGTCGTCAACCGCTTTGGCACGCTCGAGCACTTCTCGCCCAAGTCGCTCGCCCGCTCCAGCTGCCAAGTAAAACTGGCCAGCGAGGTGGGTCCCGAGATTGATTGACCTGGCCTTGCTTACAAAAAAGAAAGAAAATTAGACTAAAGAAGAACTGAGTACTATTATGGTCGTTGAAATACATAACGCGCTCCACACAATAAGAAGCCCAAGTTATAGTGTGCGCAACTCCGTAAAGGTATGTACCGGCAAAGGTAGGTAGATCCGCAAAGATCCGTGAAAAGCTCCAGAATGATTGTAAAGCTCAGCTCAGCTCGGAAATACTCTGTTTATGCTTTTAAAGGTGTGTGTGTTTCTCAATCTCAAACAGTACCTTTGGCAGTTTTGAGCCAGCGGGTTTAACAAAATCATGTGCATCGTTTTCTTTGACCACAAGCATGCTTTGGCGTGTTCTCTTTTAAAACTTCGCGAACTTTATTTGGTAAATCTTTGTTTGTGCTTCAGGACTTTGTCTGCGACGCCGCTCCGGCGGCTCCACCGCCTCCTCCGATTGCCGCTACCGACGCCAGTCAACAGCAGAACCTTCGCTACTTCCTGTGACACTCCACATAATATGTCTATATCTTTGCACTTTCGGCGTGCGTGTGTTCGTTGTAAATAAGTAAAATCTCTTCGTCGCTGGGATACAGTACACGACGCTGTCGAATCTCGGTTTCTGCTCACGCGTCACGCCCGTTTACCCACCTTGTACGGAAATAAAAAAAAAGTGGGGCGTTCCCGCGTGCCACTTTGTCCTAATTGGACTGGCTGGGGCCACTGCCGTTGCCGCGTTGCCAAGTTGCCGGCCCGAGCGTGGGGCGGCCCAACGGAAGTTGCACCGCCACCCACCTCCACCCAACGCACGGTTCTGCGCAGGTATTGGGCGTGTGTGGAGATATACGTGGCGTGCGGGGCTAGCTAGCCGTTAGCCGACGTCAGAAGGAGCGTTCTAAAGGCCTTTCCCGCTTCCTAAGGACCTCACCCACACCCGCGTCGTGACGGGACGCGATCGCGCCGACGTCTTAATGGGCAGGCGCAACTTGGGCCGCCCTTCGGCCTTGATCGACTACTACCTATGTACCTGGCTCACAGCCTGACGACCGCTCAGCAACCAAGCTAAGACCACGGAGTCAACCATAAAATAGAATTCTTGCAAGGATGAGGGACGAGGAGCCGAGGTGCTCTACCGAGAACGTCACCAAGTGCAAACTGGGTCTCCTGCTGCCCATCTGGCCGGAACGGGTCAGGTTTGATTCGCGCATTTCTACCTGTTGTCTGGGTAATCAATCATTCATTGATTCAAGCACCGACAGAGTACAGGGACCGTACATAAATCAACACCCCGGGTACGAAGGGGCGGTGCATCATAACAACTCTGCATTGCTATTGGCGTTCTTATCCCTCGCGGGAAGGTGGGCCGCCCACCTGGCACGGATTTCGGCCCGGAAGCCCCGGAGCGGCCCTACATCGTGGGCAATGAGAGCGTCGTCCTTCTGCTCCTAAGGGGATTAGTAAGTCAGGGACCTCGGTGGAAGGGAGTCGAACCTCCCGACCACGCGCGCGCCCTACCACTGAGCAACCTATGTACGCGCTCTACTACTGCTGCAGGAGGGCGGCGTGAGCTTGAACGAACGGGTCTCTCGGGCGCTGCTCTACCTGGCCGGCCTGTTCTACATGTTCCTGGGGGTGTCGATCGTCGCCGACCGATTCATGGCCAGCATCGAGGTGATCACCTCCAGGGAGAAGAAGGTCCGTCTCAGGAAGGTCACAGGTCCGTCTTCGAAACCGGTTATTAAAACGGTTCGAAAAGCATAGTCGAGGTGCAAAACCGGGACAAAGGTCGAGCTTGCATGTTGTACATGTATTTCTCGTTGAAAACTCGGCGAATTAGGCCATATTAATTATGTAGCGTACATGTCCTCGCTAACGAACGTGTTTGCTGGCATCTATTTGCATGGACAATCATCTCCCTCCTTTATTTTTATTGTTATTTATTTATTTGGCTTTACTCGTCCCAAACGTCACGAGCAAACGCAGAGAAATAAAATGACGACGAAAAAGTGCGTAGTATCAACACGATCAGCAACACTTTAGGAGAAGAGTATACGGTGCTGGTTCGAGTCTGGAACGAGACCGTCTCCAACCTCACGCTCATGGCGCTCGGCAGCAGCGCGCCCGAAATCTTGCTGTCGATTATTGAAATTTTGGGCAACGGCTTCGAAGCTGGTATTGCAGTATACACTGTTATGCAAATCCTGCAATAGTATCCCCGGGGACTATGATTTCAACCTTGCCTTACCCGGGCGGCACTATTGAAGGGGGGCACTATTGGAGGGGGCACTACTTATTGGAGGATTTGCGGTACATACTGTTATACATACGGCAAAGTACATACAAGCGCACGTTCACACGTCATTGTGTAGGCGTTTTATACCTAGGGCCCCACTTCCATGTCAGCACGCGTCACATCGTATATTAGCAAGCTATCAGTCGTGTAACGCCCTACATTAACATGACATTGCTATAGGAACAGACTGACTGAGCATAATGTGTTGGAATGATGTAGGTACATGTAGTGATAGCTAGTTATACGTGTACACATGCACCCACCCAAAGTCATTGCACTTGGAACGTATGGATTGTATAGATCGGACTGAATACACCGTAACGTATGTACCTAACTACTGTAGTATTCAATCGCAGGCTCCAACGCTTCTAATCCCACCCACGCATCCGAACGCAGCCACACTTCTCTGTCCCTGTCTCTTCGGCAATGTCGCCAGTGGCGTAGCCAGGATTTGGTCTCGGGAGGGGGTACAGATTTCCAACTTTTTAACAGGGTCCCCCCTGTTGCGCCGCAGGCAAAAATTTTGAGATTTTGGGCTACTTTCGAGCATTTTGAACCTATTTTGGGCTACTTTCGAGAAATTTTAACCTATTTTGGCCACTTTTGAGCAATTTTAACCAATTTTGAGCTACTTTCGAGCATTTTTAACCTCACAAGCGAGCTAAAATGCTTTCTCTCTCTCTCTTCTTTCGCCCGGGCATTTTTGCAACAGGGTGGACCCTGTTGCATTTTTTGGGCTTCACACAATCTCGGGGAGGGGTATACCCCCCCCCCCCCCACCCCCTCCCTTGGCTACGCCACTGAATGTCGCCATCTTGCCGTACCCACTACCGTAAGCCGGCGTCGCTTTTAGGCTCGCTCGGCCCATCCACGATCGTAGGCTCGGCGGCCTTCAACCTCTTCGTCATCGTCGCCGTTTGCGTGGCCGCCGTGCCGTCGGGCCAGACGCGGCGCGTCCGACACGCGCGCGTCTTCTGGGTCACCGTTCTTTGGTCGATCTTCGCCTACGTCTGGCTCTACTTCATACTCGCCGTCAGCAGCAGGGGAGAGGTGCCTTGGTGTAGTATTTACGGATTTACAGCTCGGCAGTTTGACAGCTTCCTCACTGCCCGGTCATTGTGAAGCTGCGCGAACGTTTATGCGCGAACAGTGATAAAACAATGCACATGCAAAACAATTGCACAGTCATGTCATCTGTCATGTCATATATAGTATCGCAATTTGTTTCTAACAACTCGTGCATTTGGTCACCGCAATGAACAGTCCGTTTCCGCGCGAGTGCACACTTTTTGCATTTCCCTTCCCAGGTGACGGTCGTGGAGGGCGTGCTGACCTTCCTCTTCTTCCCCCTGACCGTCATGACCGCCTACATTGCGGACCGTCGTCTGTTCGGCATTTTCGGCGGCAAGAGATACCTGCCCGTCGCGCCCATGTCCTTCACGCGACCCATCTCGTCGCGGCGTCTCGAGCACCTCAAGGGCAACGGCAACGGCAACGGCCAGGCGGCCGCGCTGAAGGAGCGCCAGCAGTTCGCCAACACCCAGTGGCAGTTCATCGACGTCTTCAAGAGACTCAGACTCGAGCACCCCGACGCTCCCATTGGTACACAATGCATATGCAAATTTGAGTACCGTACACTGCGCAAATTGAAGAGACGCTGGAGTCGATGGCGGCCGAGGAGCTGGTGAGCAAGGGGCCCAAGTCCAGGGCGTACTACAGGATTCAGGTTCGAGATTGGTTACACGAACAGAGTGCTGCAACCTGGCTACTGTATGTATGCGAACGAATGCTCGTCTCTATTCATTACGTGCGAGACACCGGTCCTGTCTGCTCTGAGTGCCTGTTGCCTCTACGTCACACTCAAATTGTCTACGCTTGGGATTGCGCCAGATAAAATCATTTGAAAAAGAAAATCTGTCAAACCATTAGGCGACCCGTCGTCTCGTGGGCGCCGGCGACCTGGGGGGCAAGCGACTCCGGCTCATGAGTCGCGAACGGCAGTCGCGCAGCTCCGCCTCCCGGACGACGGGCGAGCGGCACTCCCACTCCTCCTCCTCGGGCACGGCGCGCCACCCCGACGACAAGGACGAGACGGACTTTGGCGTGATCACGATCTACTTCGACCCCGCCCACTACACCTGCATGGAGGACGTGGGCACCGTCTACCTGACGGTCGCCTGCAACCGAGACGGCGTCTACCACCAGGCGGTCGTCAACGTGCGTCTCCACGAACACCGCCCGAACCGGTTTCAATGCGGCTAAACCTATGAGAAAGCCCCCACTCTGACTAATCACCGCCCCCTCCCTGGAAGCCCCCACTCTAAGCCACTCCCCTCCACCTCGAGCTCCCACTCTGACTAAGCACACCCCCTCCCCCCACTCCAAGCCCCCACTCCGACTAAGCACCCTTCCTCCACCCCGAGCCCCCACAATTGTGTCGACGTGCACCATTGCAGTTGCTATGGTACCCACCCACTCCCCCCCGCCCTAATCACGAATCCGGTGAGGTAGTTTTTGGCTCTCGCAACTAAAGAAAGAAGCGACGTGTAAATCGACGAAGCATCCGTTGTGTCGTGGCGCAACATCTCCTCCAACTGTCACACGCAAATAAAACTTAAAACATAAAAATTTGCACCGGTTCCAGGTGGACTACTACACGGAGGACGGCAGCGCAAACGCCGGCTCCGACTACGTCAGGAATCGGGGCACGCTCACCTTTCAGCCCAAGGAGTCGCACAAGAAGCTCGGCATCCAGATCGTCGACAACGAGCTCTACGAAGAGGACGAATACTTTTACGTGCGATTCTCCACACCTTTCTCCTGTAGTTTGCACGAAAATATTGCCCGGCCCCCTTCAAAGGTCCACTTGACCGGCGTCGAGGTCTTGGCGGCGCAGCGACCTTCTTCCATTCGTCTCGCCGGCTTGTCCGAACAGCCCGAGGGCAAAGAGGAACTCCTGTTGTCCGCAGGTCATTCAAAACGGCCTCCTTGCTCCTTGAGTCTGGCCCTCCAAACCAACAACGGTTGCCCTCCTCCCTCAGGACGCCAGCCTCTCGGCCTCGAGCTGGGCTTGCCGCCCGCACGACTGATCACGCCGGCGACGGCGACCGTCCTCATCGTCGACAACGACCACTCGGGCTCCTTCGGCTTCGGCTCGGAGCTGGTCGAGGTCGCCGAGTCGGCCGGCAGAGCGCGGCTCACGGTGGGGTGGGGGAAGCATGGATTATAAACTGGGGACGCACGGATTCGAATTCGGGCAGGTGGTGCGCACGAGAGGGGCCAGAGGGGCGGTGAGCGTCCCCTACAAGACGATCGACGGCAAGGCGAAGGCGCACAGGGACTACCGACCGGCGAACGGAGTGCTCCACTTCAGAAACGAGCAGCACAGGTGTTTTGATTGCCTTCGAATGAGTGTGAGTTTTGCGGAGGCGTAGCACATGTATACATCGAGCCTGTACATAAAGGGTGTTTTTTTTTAATTATCACATTTATTTTTTGAATAACTTTCGTTTCCTTTGTCGGATTGTTATGAAATTTGTAACACTTATACTCAAGACTTTGGGATTTTGTCTGAAAAAAGAATCGTCGAATTCGGTTGAGGATTCCGAGAGTTATGGCACTCCAAATCAGATGTCGCTTTTTTGGGCGCGAACAACCTGGGCCGTTGGGTTGGTATGGAGTGGGGGAGGGCGGATGGAGGGGGGGGGGGGGGGGGGGGTTCAGTCGAGCAGCAGCAGAGAATACTGTGCGCCGGTGTCACGAAATAAGTCATCCCCCAGAATAAGTCATCCCCCGGATGACTTATTCCCCCATTTGTCCGGAATAACTTATCCCCCAGCCGGGCCAATGTATCCCCCTATCTTAAAAGTCATGAGGACGTTTCACTTGCAGATTTAGACTTCCTGTGGGTTGCGCAATGCATCGAATTGTTTGCTAAGTATATGATGCGCATTTGCTCCAGAAATTTGGCTGCATTGAAGTATAAATCTGCCGAACGCTAAGTAAAACGGCTGGTATGCTAGGAATATTGGCTGATGGCTAAGTAAATATTGGCTGAATGCTGAGTAAGTCAGCTGCATCGACGGCACCCATGGAATGTAGTGCAATTGTGGCTGCTCGCCCGTGACGCCTCTATTGCTTGTTCCCGACCCTGTTCCTGACCAACGCCCGTATGATCGTGCACAGTTTTCTGGATCCGCCACTGCCAGCTGAGGGCTACGTTTGGTCGAAGTGCGGCCGTAGTCGTGATCGTAAAGTTATAGCCGTAAATCGGAGTCATAAGCCTGTTTTGTTGTGTCAACTTACAATAGATAATAAAACATTTGAAAAAAAAACAGAAAATAAACCATAGGCATTTTTTAGGTATGTTCATTAGGTATAAAACAGTAGGTATTTTTTAATACCGTATTTAAAAAAAATACGTCGGTCCAAAGTCAAAACGTATTTTTCCCAACTCTACATTTTTAATACTCCTCTTGCATTATATAACACGTCCACATTCGTAGGTAAAAAATCTTGTAAACCCAGATGCCGTACGAATTAGGCAGAATTAAAGTCTGTGTTTTCTGCGTTTTTTCTGTGTTTACATCTGATCAAGCGTCTCTAATCAAGCACCAAAACTGCTGTTGAATTTGCGTTGATGAAAAATAAACACGCGTCACCCGTCGCCCAATGCAACTTCATCCGCCTGGGGGGGATTAATTAGCCCGCTGGGGGGATGACATAGCCCGCACGTTTTGGGGAATAAGTTATCCGCCCGGATGACTTATCCCGGGTTAAGTTAACCGCGGGGATGAGTTAGCCTGGGGATGACTTATACCGCGACACCGGCCGTATTAGACGAGCTGCGGCAGCCAAAAGCAAAGTTTGGCGTTTGAAATTTGGATACAGTACTGGATAGTTACGATTCAAACGATTTAGTTTGTAAAATCGGCCCAAAAAGAGACATCTGATTTGGAGCGCCATAACTCTCGGAATCCTCAACCGAATTTGACGATTCCTTTTTCAGACAAAATCACAAAGTCTTGAGTAGAAGTGTTCCAAATTTGATAACATTCCGACTAAGGAAACAAAAGTTATTCAAAGAAGAAATGTGATAATTTAAAAAAAAACACCCTTTACATAGGTATGTACAATGGTCCCTAGCTGGGGGAGGCAAGTGAGTGCCACCGCAAAACAAGTTTTGTGGAAAGAATGATTTATTGTGATTTGTGAAATTATCAGAACAAACTCAAAAGTGCTTAGGTCAAAATTCGACTTCATCGAAGACACAGAAGTTCATTTTCAGCGCGGAAATCGAAGTCGAAGTTTTCAACGACGACCAGTATGAGAAGTCGGTCGATTTCTTCGTCGAAATCGGCGAGCCGTTTCGAGAGGATTTGGGTACCGATTTTTTTGGCGCAAAAATTTCGATAATCCTTTTAAAAACACTCTTTCATAGGAGACAGAGAGAACGAGACGGCGGAGACAGCGCTGGACGCAACGCTGGGAGCGCCTGTAAAGGGCGCCATTAGCAAAGTGAAAATTGTCATTAAAGAGAGCAAAGCGTTCAAGGTACTGCTGTACAAGATATGTACTGCACACACAAGTGTACTGTACACTGACCTGACGCATGTGCTTGTCTGACCTGACTGAACCTGTTCCCTGTTCAGCTGAAGCTCGCATAGGTACCCACCTCCATGACCGTCTAGAGCCACATAATTAGCCAAAGACATTCGAAAGAACGCCCGTCTGTAATCTAGGACAGCGACAGCACGGATTTTAGCTTGCTATTCGTACCAACATCTCGAAATCTGCGTTGCGCGTTGTCAGTCGTCGCTAAAGGCATGCGTCGTGCGATGCGAGCGTCCGGTTCAGAGCTTCATCGACAAGATGCTGAAGACGGGTCAGACGTCCATCGCGGTGGGCTCCTCCTCGTGGAAGCAGCAGATTGTGGAGGCCATACACGTGGCTGGCGATGGAGGTTACTGTATATCCCGATTTTGAATACCACATACATACCGTAATTTTTCCAGCAGTGCCCCAACACATAGTGCACCCCCTCCAATAGTGCCATGGGTTGGGACGGTTGTAGTGGCCCATGAACATGGTATACGACTAGTCGGTCTGTTCCGATGGTACTGCCAGTGCCACCGTGCTTTAACTCGTCTACTAACTAATGCGTGTAGCGCGAAATATTGAGCTCACTGAAATCGAAATTTTCAATTCGCTTTCCTCTGCGAATAAAAGCGTTCAACACCTCCACGCGTAGCGCGGTTGTTTGCAGAGGACGAGGAGGCGACGCTGTTCGACTACGTGATGCACATCCTGTCGATGCCCTGGAAGCTGCTCTTCGCCCTCCTGCCGCCCACGTGTCAGTATACGCGTATTTGCCATTGATTTGCGCAGTCTTCAAAGTGAATGCGCTGGCATGCGTCCAAGAGACCGCAATTCCAGACTACCTGGACGGCTGGCTGTGCTTCGTCTGCAGCATCGTCGCCATCGGGGCCGTCACGACCGTCATCGGCGACTTGGCGTCGCACTTTGGATGCACGGTCGGCCTAAAGGACAGCGTGACGGCCATTACGTTCGTCGCTCTCGGCACCAGTCTTCCCGGTGCGTGGGTGGCGAGCTGTTGAAGATATCTTTGGCTTCGTATGCGCTCCAATAGGGCCCCGGGGCTCAATTTTCCAACCTCTTCTGACCAGGGAGCACTATTATTAGAAGGGGGATATACTGTATATGCTTTCAAAAGTTTCGCATGGTATAATGCTAATTTTGCTATCAGAATAGACGATAGCATAACACTATATACAATTGTAAATCAACAACACAACTTATTTTTGCCTGGCCTGCTAAATGCTCGGGGGCACTATTGGAGGGGGGGGGGCACTATACGTTCAACCTCGCCGCACCCGGGGAACTATTGGAGGGGAGGCGCTCTATTATGGTTCTATGCAAGCAGCAAGAGTCACCCGGTCACGCTGCTCGATTGGCAGACACGTTCGCGTCGCGCGTGGCGGCGGTGCAGGACGAGTGGGCGGACAGCTCGATCGGCAACGTGACGGGCTCAAACGCGGTCAACGTCTTCCTGGGCATCGGCATCGCCTGGGCCATCGCCGCCCTCTACCACTACTCGCATGGCCGCCCGTTCCTCGTCGAGCCCGGCAGTCTGGGCTTCTCGGTGCTCGCCTTCTGCGCAGGCGCCGCCCTTATCGTGCTCGTGCTCCAAGTCCGGCGACACGCGCCCTCCATCGGCGCCGAGCTGGGCGGCCCCTTCGCGGCCAAGCTGCTCACCGTCGTCGTCGGCGTCGGCACCTGGCTCGCCTACGTCGCCCTCTCGACCCTGGAGGCGTACTGCGTCATCGAGGGCTTCTAGACTGATCGGTCGGTGTCCAAACCACGCCATCCCCCCCCCCAATCTACGAAAACTGACACGTCGCTCCACGCTGTGAGTGAACTGCATTCCCTCTGCGTTGCATGGCGTCGAATCGATCAAACTGTTGACGCCCTATACCTCCACCCACGATAAGCGTCCCCTGGCCCTACCAGAGACCACCAAAAATCGTAAGGGCGGTACCTTGACAGGGCAACGGCGGTATTTTGGTGGAGTTGGTCTATTCATTATGGTGCAGTACCAACCATCTCTCGTTTGCTATGGGTAGGATGTCATTGTTTCTTTGCATGTTCTTTGTCATGAAAACGGTTTGCCACATGCGGTGTGCGTCGGCTCGCGGTTGCATATTGTCATTTCGAAAACTATATTTGGCTCCAAATAAATTTTGCTTTACTGCGCCGACTGCGTTTCGAAGTAGCGCCATTGGGCACATCCAGCGGGTAGATTTAGATTTTGATTTGGATTGTTACATACGTTGCACTCCATTCCAACACTGACCAGGTCAAACGATTTCGACCTTTCAAAGCAAACATGGCCTTGGCTGAGCACAACTGAAAAAGCAAACTCGTTTAGTATTTGGGTGGTCGCATTGTCCGGGGCTTCTATTCTGACGGAAAGCGGGAATTTTTGGCCGAAAATTTTGTTCCTGCCTGCAGGAAAATCCCAAATCCGACCCTGCGTGCACACGCACAGTCATTCACAAGGTTTTCATTCAAGAAAGTTTTCCAAATTTTAAAAATAATTTTTTTTTTGAGTACGCACACACACACACACACACACACGCACGACGAGTAAACGCGGAGGATAGATGGATGGCGCCTCTTATGTAGGTAGATTGTCATCTCAGCCGAATGGGGCGCGCCGACGCGGCCTCTCCACACGTCCTGTACATCCAAATGCATGTAGCGATTCTCGCGTTGTGTGCACAGCGGAACGACCCAAGGCGCTACAATTGCCGTTGCTGCGCCGCCGCGACTCTCCTTTGAGAGCTTCCTATTCAAATGTCGGTACGTGTTCCACGCGCAAATACATGCAGAACTCACGACGTACGCTCCATTGTGTCGAAACATCTTCATCGTGCAGCCGCAGAAATATTTATCACTATTCCCTCTGGCCACAGGACGCCTCAGGTGAGGCGAGCGAGCGAGCTAGCGGACCATGAAACCCGAACCCCATCCGTGCTCCGGGCACACACCCTAGGTGTTCGGCCGAGCGCGCCGGAATTCGTAATGGGCTCGCGACGCTGGGGCCAATCAATCAGCCGACGGTTGGTGCTGTTGCGGCCGACGAGTCTTCATGAAAAATTCGCCCGTTGTCGTCGCCAGTAGCAACGACGAGGCGGCTGCTGCTGGCCGGCGATGGCGGCCGCTGGAGCCGGATCATTTGCCGATGAGGAACGCCGTAATGACTCCGAGGGGAGGCGGCGAGACACTACCACTACTACTACAGGCCGCCGCCGCCAGCGGAATGACTCGCTATCGAAGGGCAGCTCCTTGCGTGACGGCGGCGATCCTGCTTCTTCTGCTCGGCCCCGTCTTCGCCGAGGCCGACCTTGGCCAGGGCCAGAGGTTCTCCTACGTGGCTCTGCTGAGCGACACCAGCTTCCTGCTAGGCGTCAGGGTGCTGGGCCAGTCGCTCAAGGAGTCGAACACGAGTTTCGGCCGACTCGTGATGGTCACCGAGGACATTCCAGCGAACGTCCGGCGAACGCTGCAGAGCGACGGCTGGCGCGTCAAGGAGGTGCAGCGCATCCGGAGTCCCGCCCCCGGCGTCGAGCACAAGAGGAGGCTCGACTACACGAAACTCAGGTGGACAGATATTGCACTTCTTCGGTTTGGTTCGGTTCGGTTCGGTTTTATTTGGCCAATCCCAACACATCCCAGGGGACGTACCTGCAACGCGAGGCATTGGGGAAAGTCTATACTATTTTATTCTTCTTCTTTGGGAAACTTCTTACCTATTTTATTTGGCGCAATCCCAGCACACCATGGAGGCGTAGGCAATGTCAGATATTGAGGAAGGGCCAAGGGCGAACATCACAACAGGGACGTTCCTGTCCCGCGAGGGTAGCCCACCTGGCACGGATTTTCGGCCGAAGCCCCGGAGCCGCCCTACACCGTGGTCTATGAGAGCGTTCATCCCAATGTATGAGAGCTATGAGAGCCCAAGGGGGATTAGTAAGTGGAAGGGAGCTGAACTCCGACCACGAGCACGACGCCTTACCACTGAGCTACCCGCTCTCTGGCTGCACTGCACGAGTCTTACACAGAATTTGAGATCAGAGTCTGGTCCCTGACGGAGTTCGACCGGCTTGTCTACCTGGACGCGGACACGCTGGTTCTGAAGAACATCGACCACATGTTCCTCTGCGGCCACCTCTGCGCCACCGTCCGCCACGCGGACATCTTCAACGCGGGAATTATGGTGGTCAAGCCCGACAAAAAGGTACTGCACCAAAGAGCTGTCGAGAAGAGCACAACCACTCTTTTGACGCTACGGAGTTGCGTTTTAGATTTTCCACGACATGCTGCAGCGGATGGGCATGACCTACTCGTACGACAGAGGCGACCAGGGCTTCCTCAACTCCTACTTCCCGGTCCTGAAGGACTCGCGCATGTTCAACGTGACCCGGTACGACCCCAAGAGGCGGCCGAGCGAGGAACCCTTCCTTCGACTCTCGTACTATCACAACACGGACGTGGGCTTCTTCTATCTGAACGGTCTCTTTGAGAGCGCCACCCGGAAGCGCGTCACGCCCTACATCATCCACTACACGCTGGGCTACCTGAAGCCGTGGTACTGGTACGAGTACGTGGTGTTCGACCTCAACTGGCTCTGGTACGAGTACCGCCTCAAGTTGCCCGGCTGCGGCAACTTCTCCGAGTACGTGGCCGGCTACTGGAGCCGACTCGTGCCGGTCGGCTTGGTCTCCCTGGCGCTCTGGCTGGCGCTGCACCGCTGGACGCAAGCGCTGGTCAGACGCTGGTCCTGGCTGCCCATCCTGGTCATCGTCTGCAGCTCCGCAGCGCTCAGCGTCTACGGGATGGCGCCGATGGAGCTGCCCTTTAGGGCCTGGTGGAACTTGTTCTGGCTCGATACGCTGCTGGAGCTCGGCTTCCTGGGCTGCGCCTACCTGGGCCTGAGAAGGCAGGACGCCCAGCAGTCGAGCAAGCGGCCCACGTCCAGCCTGGTGCTGGGCCTGCACCACCTGTACCTCTCCAAGCCGTGCCTGCTTTACCTGTGCCTCAAGGCCGCGACGTGCGTGTCAGGCCCATTTCTGGCCAGCCTCCTCTTCCCCAACCGCTACATCGCCAAGTTGGTCTCGTTGTGCTGCTCGCTAGTCTGCCACCTGGTCGTCGACGGCTTGGCCCTAAGTCACGTGCTGCACCACTGCGTCAGGTGAATATCTGAGTGACATCTCGCGCCACGTGCCTTTCCCCGCAGTCGTTCCACTGCGCTGTGCGCATTACGCCTTTTGTCTGGCGCGGTGGACAAAGAAAACGTTTGTAAGTGTGACGGCTTGAAAATCACGCTTCTGCTGCTGAGCCCCGCTGTAAAAATTCCCTTTGCTGCCAATTGTAACTCGAGTAACAGTTCTATACATATTTATACTGCCCAATGCACTTAGGTAGTGAGGCACGTGATACCCAGTGAGCTGGGCGTATATTTGCGGAACCTGTGCGTTGAATGCGTCGTTACGTGACACGCGCGTTGCCACAACACGCGCGTGGAGCGTGCGAATATGGCAATAAAGCAAATTGCTTTCTCGATTCTATCGATCTCTCCGTTCGTTAGACAGCGTCACGCTTGGACACGCGCAATTCGAACATGCGCCAAGCGTACTAGAAACAAAATGCGCAGCTTGCATACAATGCGCAGCTAGTATTGCTACTGAAATGCAGCACTCGATGATAAAGTTATGGTTGTTTTACTCTAGGGCCAGCACTACGCACACGCACGGCTCTATCGATCTGAACGCGACGCACAAATTTAATAAATTGTTTCATTACAACACCAAAAATACCTATGAAAATTCTTCGTCCACTTCAATTAGGGTTTCTCATAGCAGATTTGCACGCCTTGCTTGCGGGCCAGTACTCAAGTGGACTTGCACCTTTATAGTGGGGCGGCACACGGCCACCTTTAACCGCGTCCAAGTTGAACCGCTCCGCATCCGCATTGTTTCTAATCAGCCACACGCTAGCGCATGCAGCGCTGCAGTCGTCCGCTCCAGGAACCAACGCACGCCTGAACACTCAAGAACAGGCGTCGCCCACTCTTGTGATCTACCCTTGTGATCTACCTCAAAAGTGATGAGTGATCCACCTCAAACGTGATGAATTTTTGGCATTTCTAGAGCGTAGACACTTGTATAGGGATGCGAGTGCGGTGATCGGAGGTGTGTAGTTTGTACAGTTTTATTGCTATCGCCGTGCCCATGTCGTCCTTGGACTTTCCCCAATGCTTCGCGTTGTCTACGTCCCTTGGGATGTGTTGGGATTGGCCAAATAAAGCCGAACCGAACCGAACTCTGACAGGGGCCGCCTGGTGGTTGGCTCTGCCATCTGTGGGACGTCCGTGCCAAACAACATCCACGTGCATCTTAGTTGCCTCTCGTGTCACTTGCTTGTGTCTTTCCATGCCACCAAAAATAGGAGCAAACCAAACATGGTCAAATTTCCTATATGTATAGAAGAACTCATCACGGGTGCCTGGTTGTGGCTTGGTCATTCGCTTAAAAGGGGCGGGGGGAGGGGGGGGGGGTTACTCTGCGTGGAGGAAAAAGTCGTTACAGCTCGACGCATGCGGCGCCAGGCAGGAAGCGGTCGGAGCGGCCGGTCGCCACGGTCTTCCACTCCAAGGTCGTTTCGTCGAGGGCGACGACGACGAGCGCGAAGTCTCTGGGCAGGCCCGAGCCCGTCGCGTAGACGCGTCCGGCGCAGCGCAGCAGCTGCGGCAGCTCCCCGTCCAGCTGCTTGATCGTCGGCCCGCGGCTCCAGGCGTCCGAGCGGGCGTCGTAGAGCTGGCACAGGGCCGGCATAGGGCCCTCGGCAGTGGCACTGCCGGACGAGCCGCAGACCAGTAGCTGGCCGTTCGACAGGAAAACGCCACTGCCAACACTGAAAAGCGAGTCCACGCCTCCACGAATTAAGAAAACCGTGGGAAACAACAGTGTACGGTATATGGTGAAATTCAAAACAACTGATTCGGATCGATTAAACCCCGATGAGCAACGCATAGGTATGTATATGTAGGCTCTCGAGGTTTCGTGGAAAATCACACACAAATAAAAGGGAAGTCAACGGCGACCCACAGTGGTTGAGGCATCCGCTTCCGAAGGTCCCACTCTTGAGTCTGGAGGTCGAAGCGCTGCACGGTGTCTATTGGCAGCTCTAGCGCACTGCCCGCGTCTCCGCCTGCCAGGTAAATGTACCGCTGGCCATCGTAGGCCATAGCGGCGCCGGTGTCATAGTGCAAAGTAGAAGGAATTCCACAGTACAGCACCAGGTGGCGCACCCTGAGCACTCCACAAATGAGATGTCGGCGCACTGGACAGCCGAAGGGACCTTCGACGCCAGAGACCGCCGGCGCGCACACAAACGAAGGGGTGGATGACGAGGATCGACGACGTCGACCTCAGGACGCTCCAAGAGCTGCAATCCGCGTGCCTCTCGACGAGCAGGCACCGGAATATTAGTCGAGCGCGCGGCGAGTGTTAGGCCCGCTGGGAAATATTGGCGCGTGGGCCTGTCTAGGGTCCCGGGCACGTGGCTCCTCCGCCGAAGCCAAGGTCGCACACGGCAGGACCTCACTAGACAGCGCTGACCGGGCCGCCCTGCGTCTCTCCCAGACCTGCAGGTGCGGAGGGTCCAGATATTCCGAGCAGCCACACACACAGCCACACAGACTCGCTGAACTCCGAAGGTCGTGTTCAGACACTCCTCGCAAGCGCTCTGCACTTCAAACTCCGCGCTCGCCTGCTCTGCAGTTGCTGTCGCTGCTGCCGCACTGCTGCGTCGCCCACAGCCACGATCTTCCACAAAAACACTTTCTTCTGGGCGCCGGGTCACGACAAGCCAAACTAGGGGGCCACACGAGTCCTACGCGCCGACTTTTCTAAGTCGCAAAACTACTACACACGTAGACTGAGGCAAGATGGCGACGCGCACACACAAAAGATACACATGCCCAAATATGGTCACGATTCCGAGAATCGCCTACGTCAGCACTTCGACCATTGGCTACCTCGGCCCTAGGCGACCTATCAGCACACGCGGCAGCGCGCATGCCCATATATGGTCACAAACGCCGACACTGCTGATGCAATCGCCTTGACCATTGGCTACTCGTTGCCACGTCACTGGGAATTAGTCGGAAGGGCAAGGGGCAAAGTCGGAAGGTCGGAAGGTAAGGTCGGAAGGTCGGAAGGCAAAATTAAGGCGACATTACAGACCCCCCCCCTTTGAATTCGAACTTCGTTCGAAGAAGCACCGAGCTTGGGGGCCAAATTATACCAAGTTTGGGTAAGTTGCCAAGTTCTGACGAGTCACACACCGATACACAGCACAATGCCTAGGCCGCAGGCTGCAAAGCTACTCGTACTACTCGCTGCAGGTGTGCATCAGATGCCTGACGACGACGTCCTGAATTGGACTGTCGGAGCGTCGCCCTGCCGCTTCTCATACTTTCACTTCAGCCAGGCCGAGTCGGCTTCCAAATCTATCCTGTCAGCCTCAGCTGGTACGGCTCCTTATGACTACAGTTACCAACAGAAGGATCGTGCACAGCTACACGTATGGCCTCCTACAATACCAACACAATAACACGTGCTATCAGTAGACACAGTCTAATCGCGAATACACTAAAGAGCCATTCCTTAGCCTCCACTGCTCAACCGCTGACTGCTCCAAGTCTACTGCATCTGTTTCAAGTCCATTTTTAAGTCAGTGGACAACATTCCTTCTCGGGCCTCAGCTCCCAACATCTTCCAAGCCACAGTGCCCTCGTGGTCCAAGTGGACCGCGTCGTGCTCTCTTTTGAAACTGGCGCGTGGCTGTGGCAGCACCATCCCTGTGCTCAAGGCCGATTGACCCTGTGGATTCCCGCCAGAAGCCCTGCTCTGCGGGGGACCCGACCACATACCCACCGCGAGCAATTGCTCGGACAGTTCTGCCAGTAGCACGTGCGACACAAACAGGCCTTTCGCACCCATTTGCACTGGTGGCAGAGGAAACGCCAATTCGAGCTTCTCTGGCCGATCATTGAAGGAACTGCTGTTCACGACCATCGTTTGGCCATAAATAGAATACCTTATGCGCATCAGTTGGTCCTTTTGGAGCTCATCGAGACGGTTCTGCAGCGCCTGCATTTCCACGCCTACGAGACTATGGACAGCAACAGGGCACAAAGCAAAACTGCACAATGACTCCGAACAATAGTCGCACATACGTACCAAGCCATACTCTAGTGCCAAATAAAGGTCCCTGATGCACCAGCGGCCCGAACGCTCGCCCCTTTCCAAAGGACTGGCTGACTGACTTCTCTTCCTTCCAGAAGCTCAGCAAACCGAGGGCTTTGCTCAAGAGCCTGCTGATACAATAGCACTTCACCGACTTAGTATACAATGCGACAAGTGCGAGTCTCTTACCTCGTGCACCACTCGAGCAGCTAGCCTCGTAAGGAACCTCATTCACAGACCCTTGTGACTTAGACAGTAAGGGGGAGATGCACTGGTGGGACAGTTCGCGCGCTAGAGACAGTAAAGGGAAGATGCACTGGAGGGACAGTTCGCGCACTAGAACACTCTCACTGTGCACATCGTCGCAGATGGCCCGCGTGTTGCGATCGCGTACCGGAGTGCGCAAATTTCGCTCGAGGCGAACTGGCTCGACGCCGTCGCTTTCGCCCTCGACGCTCGCCGACCGTTGCGACTCCTCCGCCGATCGCTTCACACCGCTATCGCGAAACTCCTCCCCGAACTCGGCGCTCTTCCGCTCCTCCAGCAAATTGCTCTGCTCACACAACTGGATGTCAGCATCCGCTGCATAGACCTCTGCTGGTACAGCGTGCTTTGAGGGTCCCCCCTTCTGGCTCGGATCGCTATAGTGGCCCATGTTGCTCTCACCACTTTTAAGAGACTCAGCGGACTCGCCTAGGGCTCCTACGGGCGCTACCGTACTGCTGCTCATTTGCTCTGCTGACTGGACTTCTTCGTCTCGCGAGCTGTCGGCCAATGCCCATCTTGACGCTCGTCCCGACCGCCTGCCCGACCGGCTGCGCCTTGACCGCCTCGTCGGAGACCGCTCCTTGCGCGCGTCGACCTCGCTGCTGATCTCGGAGGTGTGGCCCAGTGGCTGGTCGACCGCCAGACGGAGCGCACCGCAGCTGCTGGCCAATGACGCTGGGGGCAGCGCCGACTCGAGCGACTCGTGGCGACCTCTCTGGTCTCGCCCCGACATTTCTGACGACACTGAATGATCAACCACGCGCACCATTAACGCGTGACTCACCAACAGATCGTCAGGCTTGAAGTCGACTTGGTCGTCCTTGAACTCCGCACTGCTGTTTCTAGCGCCCAACTTGCTGCTGATCCGCCGCATGCTGGCGCCGTCGCACTGGCGAGGCAACTCCGGGCTCAGTCTACAGTCCACTGTGTTTGCCGACAACTGACGCGCCTGCGCCTCAATCTGGGCAATGCAGACTTCTGACAAGTCGGCAAGGCCCGCGGAAGGCTCAACAACTCCTGTACCGAGATCCTCCCAGCTGCGAGAACAGGCAAACTCCAGAGTACCTAGCTCCCAGTTGACATCGGTGCCACCGACTGCGCTGTCGACACACAGCTTGAACGCGGACGTCCCGTCGGGACCAACCTGGACAAGGCCCTCCTCAATGCCGGACTTCTCCACAGCAGACTGGTAGGGACCGAACAAGGACTGGACGCCCTCAGCGTGACTGCCGCCTACGCCCGCACGCACAAACTGATTCACATCCGCCACGCAATCGGCATCCACGCGTGCCACAAGATGGCGCTGATTCCAGTGTACCAAGTGCACCTTGCGCGGCCTCACTAACTCTGGCCTATCGTGAGCTACGTGAGAAATCGTCTTCGGCCTCTCGCTGGCGCTGGAGTGATGGTCGAAAGGCGCCGGGCCCTGCATCTCAGAAGACTGCAGTCGGCCATCCTTGACCCTGACCGCCTGGTCGCACTCGCGCAGTTCAGCCTCAGACAGCTCCACCAACTTCTGCACTGGAAGTGGCATTTCTGTGCACTGAGCACCTACTTCGCCCACAAACACAGTAGCATCAGTTATGTAGCTACACTCGGCGTCAAACTTAGGGTGCTCGTCCTCATTCTTCGCTGCTGAATCTGCGAACAGCGTCTCTACATAGGTGTCCCAGTCAAGCTCGAGCGTCTGCTGGCCCTGGCCCTCATTCTGCTGGATGCCATGCGCCAGTGGCGCCGCTCTACTCGACTTTGCCTGCTGCGAGTTCTCTACCTCCTCCGGCTCTTTCACAGCCGGCTCTCTCTGCATCTGTGGCTGGTCTACCAACATGCAGGCTGCCGGTTGTCCTCTCCAACCTCTACCTCTGCAACCGCGACGACGAACTGACTGCTGAGGGGCCTGGGGGCAACTCCGAGCGAAATGGCCGGCCTGCCGACACCAAGGACACCAAGGCGCTCTGCCACTGGCTGGGTCGAACTGCCTCTCCCCCTCAGAGGGGTAGCCCTCTTGCTGGCGATGTTGCTCATGGCCACTCGCAGCTGTCGACCACGGTTGCAGTGCCTGCTGGAAATCGCCAAAAGTTGGACCGCCAGACTCCTCATGTCCATACCAGCCGCCCTCACTGGAAAACCGTTCACAGTCGTCTGGCTGCTGTTCTTCTTCAGCCTCGCCACCATAGTCACTCGGCGTCGGCTCTACTGCTGACATTTGCCACTGACCACCAGCCTGCGCTGCTTTGGCCAACTCAACTGCCCGCTGCAGCATGCCGACGACATCCTCAAGGTCCTCGCTGTCGTTGGAGATCATTGTTCCACTGGTACTGCTTGGGGACCACGCGAATGAGGGACCGCTTGGTCTCCTCCTTCCACTGGTCGGGCATCATGTCCGGATAGGCCTTGCTGACGAGGTGCCTAATATCGGCCACCAAAGACTCGACCCGCCTTCCATCCCACTTCACTTTCGTCAATTTGTAGAAGGCCAAAAACGAGTTCCTACTCGGACCATATAGCCGCTTCAACTTGTCCTCGATTTCTTCAAAGGACAATCGGTCGACGCCATTCTGCGCTTGATACTGAAAAATGGCCTGCTCGGCCTCGCCGCCGAGCCAACTCATGAGTTTGCCACCAAACTGCTCGTGTGGGATGCGCTCCACCTCCATGCGTCGACGGAACCGATGCAGAAACACTTCGACTGTCAGGTCGTTGTCGCGTCCGTCTCCGAAGAATCTACCAATGTCAGCATATTGGGGCTGACAGCTCGGCGATCGCGCCCGGCGCGCTCCGACCCACACGCGTTGACGCCCATCCTGACGTCGCCTCTGTGGGCCTCTGTCTGGTGGCTCCGTGTCGCCACTCTCCTCCCGCTGCCCGCCGTCCTGCTGGTACTGGTAACTCTGCTCCGAATCGCGCCTCTGCCTCTAGCCGTCCTGGCTGGCGCGAAACAGCTGCTGCCTTTCACGCAGCCCTTCCTCCTGCTGGTTCTGGGTCCTCTGATGTGCAGACGCCTGCAGCGCT